>JAZGTI010010211.1:0-11878 GCA_036877585.1 Botia kubotai
CTATATGTTTATTTTGTTATGATATATACCCTATTACCTCTACCAAAACAAATTTGCCCTTTAGGTATATTTATAATGTATTAAGAACAGCTCTATATTTAAAAAATAAAAAATCAGAAACTTTCATCCAAATGATTTTGAAAATCTTTTTATCACAACTAACTACATTAGTTAACTAACTACATTCTAATGGGGAAACCGGCCAAATGTGCAAGTTACCATAAGTGCTGTATCTCAGTTACAAGAAGTACTTTTGTATACCTGTTTAAAACCTTTGCAATTAAAATATTTGTGGATAGAAATAATTCTATTCACCAAAGTTGAAAGTTTCAAAGTTCCAGTATCATCCAATTTTACTGGGCTCCAAGTTCAGCACTAGACTTTAACAACATCAAAAATAATTTTGTCTGTAGATTCTCATCTCATCAATCTGATAGAGACTGATGTAAAACTTTACATTGCTGTTGTGAACTATGGGTTTTTATATCAGATGTGGTTCCCCTTGGAGATGATTTTAGTTAAAAACCAACCACAGTCTCTATGTGTGTTCCGTCTCCAAATGAAGAGAAAAGGTGGGTCCTGGAGATGACTGGAAGAAGGTAGCTGGTCAAAAATAAAGCATTTGCTAATACCACCCTTCTTGACAAGTACCTGAAGAAAACAATGTATTGCCTACATTAACACCACATGGAGACCAGAGTGCCTCCAGATAAAAGCAGATTTTTTGCTTGAGCTCAAAATCCTTTGCTCCCTATAGATACCTACAGGCTCTGCGCTCTGGTTGGCTGGACTTACACTGAGATAACATTTAACCCACAGGAGAACTTTGACTTGGTGGTCATGAAGAAAATTGCAGACTGTGAGAGGCTTTACTGAGGGAAAAGTTTAATGTGGTGTTAGTTAATAAGTTCACACCAATAAAGTTATATAACAACAAGGCTATCACAGCAAACTTTTGCTACTATAATTACGACCTAATATATTTATAGGATTCTGGGATCTAAGAAAGCAAGCCATGACAAGAGCAAAACAGGAAGACAGGAAAGAAAATTTCTGTTAATGGGAATAGAATCCCCCCCCCCAATTGATCCCTGTTGTCTGTTGTACAGTACTCTGTTGTACAGTACTCTGTTGTACAGGAGTCTGAGAACTACCCCACTCAGATGCATCACAACATTCAGTGACATTTCCCTAGGGCCACAACCTTAGCTGAAAGTCCTAAAAAAAATACCCATGAAAGGCCGAAGGGATTGGCCCAAGGGTAATGCAAAAAGACCTGACTGTGTCCAGCTCATAACAATTAAACTCCCTGGTGCTCGCCAGCCCCTCCACACATACATAGTGAGAGTGCCTTACTCAGTGGAGGCACCAGGAGCCAGCTGTGACCACTCAAAACTACTGTCCTCTAAATCTTCCTGAGAGCTCCAAAGGGAGTGAACATACTGAGATGTACCAGAACGTAGTGAGAGGGTTACACTATACTCAAGCCAAGAAAGGCAGCTTTAAGGGGAGCGGAGGACCATGCATAGTGAGACTGCTCACTCAATCCAGAAGACCCGCAGTCAAACAGGAGCCAGCAGAGAGCTTTGACCATTCAACAACCTCTCTCACTTCCTAACTCATTTATGAATGCCACGGAAGCATAACTGTTCACATACAGAGACATAAATGCATGAGAAACACCTCTCTCCTTCTTTCCAAAGCTTTTTTCGAAAGGTTGCGCTCCTGTGGTGTCTGCTGTTGCTGTTGTTTAGCAACCATGAGCCGAGGAAGTTTCAGCAAGTGTAAATGGATTTCCTGTACAATAAATCCCTTCTCAGTTTATAAGTGCACAAATTAGATTTGCAACAGGTATATCGCACAAGTAGTAGCAAAAGTCAAAGCATGAATATTTGATACTGCGGTGACAGATTTGAGAGATTGTAGGTGCTTGTACTGCAAATGTGAACAAGAATACATGTAAATATGTGCTACACGTTTGTGTCTGTCTTTTTATTCCTGTGAATGAGGTTTTACAAATTTGTGACTATTTGTCTGCAACTTCAGATTCAGAACACAGGTGTCACAAGTACAAATCTCAACATTCAACTTTAGATTTTTTCTACTCTTTCACTCCCATATAGATGTGCCTGAAAGGAGCAAGCACGTCACAGCACATGAGTGACACAACTGTGTTGCTTCATTTAAAATAACACTTGAGCATTCAAAAGATGTGACATGTATTTGTAATATTCACTCTATTTTGCAGCAATAAATTCTACAGTGGCTGTTTGCTTAATGGGTCTAAGAGCAAGATCTGTTCTGCTGTGCAACTCACAGAAAGCCCCTCCCCTGATCGAGGTGACCAAAAGGCCCACAATCTCTAGGCTTAATTAATCAATGCTTAACTACACTACCCTTGGGCATCGTCCACCAGAGAAAATTAGGTTTATTAAACACAGGTTTCATGTGTGTTTAATAACCCGTCACACTCCCTCAACATTCGAGTGCGCATGCTCCTCTCGCAAACTACATACAGGTCTTGCCTGTCCTCAGGTCTTTAGAAATCTCTGAAACAGTCTGTTTGCACAACAAATGGCTCCTTAAGACAAAAAATATGATATACATTACAGGTGCCCTTCTATGTCATGCTTGCATGCTGTGGGGAAATCACACACTGTTGTGAGCCAATAGGATTGATAACATTCCTATTTTGTCTTGTTAGACAGGCACCATGCTCTGAGAGTACCTGCAAAGTTTGGGGCTGGCATCCCCTAGTGGTCAGAAGGTATAATAGCATCTTTGAAAATGCTTTTAACAACATTTGATGGATTTGGATTGTTTGGCTCATGCTAAGAATGACAATACCAAATTTGTCATAATGAACTTATCTTCCTGCCCATCACATTTAATTATATTGAAAACTTACTTTTTAAACTTCTCCTGCAGCATTTGTTCAATTTGCAAAAACATGGAGACACGTCAAAAAGTTTTGGAATTTGTGTTGATTGACCAAATTGTTGTCTTATAATGTGTCGCTGAATTTGATGGCAAACATATAAAAAGACTTTGCAATCTTTGTATTGTATACTTTGTATCTTTGCAAAACAATGTGACAATGTTACTTATTGGTCAAAAACCATAAATCATTTTATTGTGTTGTAAATGGTTTTACCTATGTTTTTAAAACTGCTTTTTCTAAACCAATCATAAGTGATGTTCACAAAAATTTCCCATATTTCACCTAGTGTGTGAATTCTTATTGTATTTATCTTTGTGGTATGTACACCTCTCTTGCTTTGTCTCTCCCTCTCTTTCTCTGTGTCTGTGTGTGTGCTGGAGAGAGTACTCTCATCCAAGGAAGTAACTTACACAGTAGTGTTTGAGATATGTTTTAAGTCTGCTTGAATTCATTAACTGTTCAGTATGATGATTATATTACTTGCACTTCAAATGACTGGCATAGAAACACAAATTTCAGTTCTGGCACTTCATCATGGCATGTTAGTCCTTGTCTGTCTCTCAGAATTAGCAACATACTCCTTTAGGACTAAGCTGCCATAAGATAAGGTTATCTTTTGTAGTAAGAGGCCCACAGCCATAAAGTTCAAAGTGTAACATTATTATTCACATGATCAGCTAGCATGCCACTGATAGGTTTGTAAAAGAATAACATTAGGATTAAGAATTGATCACTGAAAGTGAGTTGGGAAAATTCCTGTCAGCTTTTAAACACTGAAATGACTATGAAGTGTGAATACAATAAACAAAAGCAAGACAAAACTGTTGCACTTAGCACTTAGGTCTAATCAGGTGCTTATGGTGTATATCGTGCATAGTGAATTACATCAGACTGCACTGGTTCTCACATTTTCCACACCCGAAGGACATTGATCTTAAACCTGATGTGATACATCTTACACTGCCTTTTTTAATTTGGAAACTGTGGCAGAAGGGCAGATTATCAGTGAATAATGACTTAAATTTAGGTCTGGCCTTTACACAAATTTATTTTAATTTGTATGTGAACAATAGCGAATACAAGAAAATACAAAATGGACAAGATAAAAGAAACAAACCAGAGAGTTTTTGACCACATCTAAGAGGATTCAGCAGAACAAAGTATTCTTAAAGAATTCTTAAAGACGTTTTACATAGTCTAAATATTTACCAAAGTTATACTTTAAAACAAAACTGTACTAGGTAAGAGGGTAATTTGGCTCAGTGCTTGTTTAACTGCCTGATAAACAAAATTCAGCTTGTCGAATCAGTGAGTTTTGATTTAGCAATTCACAGACTCAAATCTGTAAGTAAATGCCATTGTCAGTCCAAAATACTGACAGTCTAAACGTTTCCAAATGCACATCGCTCACTGATGTAGGCATAATATTTTATAGAAAAGATGTTTACATCTTTGCTTACAGTTCTTTCAGATTTTAACTAGGATAAACAGTAATTATGTTCAGTCCTTTTATTTTAAAGTAGCATTGTTTTTGTTCCATTATTTTCAATCATTGTAAAAAGTGATGAATGATATTTGCCAATTTCTGGTTACATCTGTATGTATGTGTCAGGATCCTGGCTTCTTGTCAAGTCTGCAGATCGTTATGCCAGGATCCTGACACAGTCTGTGTTCTATGTCAGAGCGTGAGGCTAGATTCCGACTCGTCTTGTCTGGTCTTGGTTTCGGGAGTCGAAGTCTAGACTCGCACTCTGGGTGTTCGTTCTATGTGGAGGCACCTATGGCTTCGGCTTTATTTACATCTGCCATGTGCTCTCCGGCTCGTGCCATGACCCCGCCCCCTTGTTTCCTCGTTTGTTTGATTTTACACACCTGTTTGCAATTGTTCCCTGTCATATTTAATGCCCTTGTGTCTGCTGTCCTGTGCTGGTTTGTTCTTCCGTGCGTTATCCGTGGTTCTTCTGTGCATAGCAACGTCTTTGCTCCTCGTTGTCTTGTTTATGCTCCTTGTTGGTTTGTTCTTGTTCCTCGTTGGTTTTGTTCTCGTCTGTGTCATTGTAATGTTTACCATTTGTTGTATGTTTAACGTTTAAGACCGCCCTTGTTTATTTATATTTTTGTATTGAATTTCCGTTTGCCTTTGTTCCCCCAGTTCTTCTCCATGCATTTCCTGACAGTAAGTGTGCGCATGCGGGGCTGTAACAGCTGTAACAATAATGTGAACAACACAGCCCATGGAATTTAGTATTAATGAAACCTTTTCAAATTCATATTCAAATCTTTCACATATGTTTCCACACAGTAATACCTTCTGTAAATGAGCACAGACCTTAAAAAAAATTAATGTCATGTAAACACTATCTATCAAGCCATGCATAATGTTAACTAGTTAGCCAATCAACACATACAGTTGACAAGGAGAAAACAATGACAAAAATTACTTATGCAGTATGTTTCTTTAAATTATATTGCTCAGTCTGAGATGGGTATTTCTCTTTGTATTTCTGACTGTACTAATGCACAATTTAGTAAATTGAAAAGATGAAGTTTCAATTTTGCCTCTTCCATGGTACTCTTTGGACCCTACAATGGACTCCATCAGCAAAACAAGGCCTTTCACAAGCTAAAGAACTGATTTACGAACAATCTCATCCTT
Organism: Botia kubotai; assembly: GCA_036877585.1. Taxonomy (NCBI): domain Eukaryota; kingdom Metazoa; phylum Chordata; class Actinopteri; order Cypriniformes; family Botiidae; genus Botia; species Botia kubotai. Next base: position 5,598 of record JAZGTI010010211.1, read on the forward strand.
ATACTCCCAGACACTTACACTATCCTTTGTCACTTGTTTACACCTCTGACACTATGGAATCAAAGCTATGTTTTCTCTGAGAAAAAGTACACCTTTTAACTTTCCCTGGCAAAACTATGATGTTTCACTACCTTCTTAAAGTGATTTTACAATTTTGGCGGTTGATTGTTTTCTCCAAGATGTCTCATTCCCCTCAGGAAGCTCCCATTTGACTTGGAAACTGCAGAGGCTGTTTTTTATACAATGTCTTTTACTTTCATGGCGGCGACTTCCGCTCACATGTCCTGTGTGTCTGTCCAGGTGGCGGCGTCTTCCGCTCTGGCCCCGGGTGAGCCAGTCCTGACTCTGGAGTGTCCGTTCCGCCGGTGCCCGCCTCTCCAGAGCCCAGCCCAGTGGCAGCACTCGCCTTTCCAGGGTCCATCCTGGCATTTCAGTGCTCGTTCGGCCTTCAATGCCCAATATGCCCCCCCCAGTGCTCATTCCGTCTCTCAAGTGTCTGTCCTGGTGGCGGCATCTGCCTCTCCAGTGTCTGTCCTGGTGGCGGCATCTGCCTCTCCAGTGTCTTTCCTGGTGGTGGCATCTGCCTCTCCAGTGTCCGTCCCGGCGGCGGTGTCCGCCTCTTCAGCATCTGTCTCGGTGCATTTTGTCTTTTACTTTCATGGTTTGCCAGAGAACACGACAGAGGATCCCATTTATCTTTCAGGTGTAGAGAGCTTTCTGTAGCCACCTTCAAACCAATATCAATCTTGCATTTGGTTATCACCCCCAGTGCAATGACCAAGGTGAAAGACAGAATCAAGAATCACCCTGATCCCTGCCTCCTCCTTGTTATTTTTTTTGTGCGTAGCCTATGCCCTTGTTTTTTTTTTATTAAACTCTGCACATGGATCATGAGTCACCACCTTCATCTGGTGATAGTTCAACCCAGTAGTTAAATTATTTAAACTTCTGAAAGTACCCTGTAGTTGAAGCATTAACCATGTGCTATCCAACAAAAAGTCTATCACTTTTTAAACAGCCCTTAGAATCTTGCTATTTCAGGAGTTTCACTGCAAGCTCATCTCAAGGTAGGATTTTTAATAGAATCCAGATTTGTACATTTCTTTACTGAATGTTACAATTGAGATGGACTGAAGCATAGATTTCTATTTTTTTTAGTTTTTTCCTTTTGTCTCCTCTTCCTCTGTTAATGGATTCTATATTTTTTGTTTCATTGATTAAGCAATTATGAAATGGCTAGTAATCAATAGTTGTTGTCCTGCTCTGCCAAAATCATTTTGTTCTATTTTCCAATAAAAACACTGGCACATCTTTAAAACGATATAAATTTGAAAAGTGCAAAATGTATGTTTATGTCGTCTTTTAATTGAAAGTAGTTACCCAATTTTCCCTTTTCTTAGGGTTAGATGGTTTTATTGAAAAACAAAAGTAGTGATTATTGTTGTTTTGTTTTGCTTTAATACTATTTGAATTTTAACCATTCAAATTGTATTTTACAAATTTGACTTGTAGTTAAATTTGTAAGTTATCGCAAGGGCTGTATCTTAATAACTCTGTTTTTACTTTGTTTAAAATACAGAGTATTTTATAATACGGAGTAGTTTATTTTATAATAAACCTACATTTTTTTGCAAATTCTATCCACCAAAGTGGAATTTCAGTATTGTAAAGAAGTACACAAAAGAATGAAACTGCATACATTTGGAGGGGCTAATGTCAAGTGTTTTTTCATAAGATGAACTTATATCTGACCTAAAAATGTTTAATCACTAGATTAAACTAGAAGTGTGATAACTAGTGTGTTATACTGAACTACATTATAAAGTGAAACAACTTTAAAAAACATGACATAAGCTGTGTTATGCATTTTCTTCTTTAGGAGTAGAATGAATCTGAGTGAATACTTCATCAGGATTGGGTTTACTGGCCAATATGACAAATCTGACCTTGACACTTTATCCACCATCCACAAGCTACATGTTATGAATATTCCATTTGAAAACCTCAGCATCCACTGTGGAGAGAAGAACACTATGGACCTCTCAATCATCTATGATAAAATTGTCAAGAGCAATCGAGGTGGCTGGTGTTGTGAGAACAATCTGTTGTTTTCATGGGTCCTAAAACAGATGGGTTACAAGTACAAAACACTAGGTTCCAAGGTGTTCAACAAGTTCAAAAATGATTTCCACCCTGTAGATTCTCATCTCATCAATCTGGTAGAGATTGATGAAAAACCTTACATTGCTGATGTAAGCTATGGAGTGTCATGTCAAATGTGGTTCCCCTTGGAGATGATTTCAGGCAAAGACCAACTGCAGCCTCCAGGTGTGTTCTGTCTTCTAAACAATGGAACGACATGGGTTCTGGAGAAGACTGGGAGAAAACAGCTGGTAGAAAATAATGCATTTGCGGATTCCAGCCTTCTTGACAAGCGACTGACAAAAACAATGTATTGTTTCACATTGACACCACGTGGTGCAGATCACTTCCTGGAGACATCAGAGTGCCTGCAGACGAGTGCAGACTCACGGTTTGTTCTCAAATCCATTTGCTCCCTACAGACACCTACAGGCTTTCGAGCTCTGATTGGCTGGACTTTCAGTGAGATCACATTCAACCCACAGGAGGGCTTTGACTTGGTGGTCATGAAGGAAATTCCAGACTGTGAGATTGAGGCTTTGCTGAGGGAAAAATTTAACATAGTTTTAGTTAATAAGTTCACACCTAAAAACAACAAAGCTAATTATTGTATGTAGTACTTAAAGAAACATTAGTGTACGAGTGTATTTTCATTTTAACTTTAATTTTATTTGTTGAAAAATGAGTGAACACATGCACAAATTAATACCATTTGACCATTGCCACTAAGATAATAGCATGAGAAGTGTTAATTTTGACAGCAAATTTTTATTTAATTACAGTCTGGTCTAGTTTTAGTCATGTTCGAGTCATCTGCATTGTTTTTGTTAACCGTGTGCTCTCAATGTGCATTATGTTTTTGTTTTGTTAAACTGTTATAATGTGTTTTTTTGTTTCTCTTTTTTGTTTTCTTTATTGATATTTATGTCTGAGTTGATCGAGCTGAATGAAATGGCACGTGATGAGTAATGGGGGTGTGTACATTTGTGATTGGTTGTTTTATTAATAAAATCACCTTGAGTCAGCACAGCTGCTGCTGTGTGTGTTGCAAGTCGGATACGTTGTTGCGTCTACTTTGTGAACAGTTTTGGTTTAATTTGACTAAATATAAGATTTTAGAATAAATCAGTAAATTATCAAAAGAACCAGCAATTTGATATGCATATGCAACACAGAGGATATTGCACCATGAATGAGATGTGCCAGTTAACATGTTCTGTTTGCTTGAACTGTGGTCACTTTACATGAAAAGGATAATTATCTTTAAAGAATGATAAAAATGCTTAAGGACAAATCACTGAGATTGTTATAGCAAAATCTAAGATAATCTATATAGAAAACACAAAAAAACACAATCTAAATGCAAACTGTTCTTTTGTTCACTTAAAAATAAAAATGGCAAACAAAAAATATTTCATTAGAGTAAACTAAAACTTGTCTGCATAATACGTTAATACTGCAAATAGTTAAATACCGCAAAGCATGCAGTTCCAGTAATACCACCTAAACTACAAGAATACAGAGAATGAATCAAGGTAGTTGATTGAACACGATTTATTCTCATTATTATAACTTGATTTTTTAGGTGCATTGACTCATGGTATAATTCAAATGTTTTAACTGTTTAAACATTGATGCATCAATGATAAAACCATACAGAAAACCAAATCGTGGTGTTATCTATGGTTGTGTTTACACTGCCACTCATTTTTTCTCACACCTGACAAAGATAAGATGTTGATACAATTATTAACAAGAGCAAATTTGCCTAAATTAACCTTAACTGCCTTTAAACATTTTGTTTGTTTAAGCTAATAGCAATTGATAATTAAGCCAACTGGCTTTGACAGTCCAAGGATCAAACACAGTACAAACCAAGATGAATAAACGCTCAGAAATGATAGCTGGGGCAAATCAAGACTTTGCACTGAATGAGTGAACTCGTGGAGTTTAAATAGAGTGCTAAATGGGAAGCAGGTGACCATCCAGAAGTAACCAGTTCCAGGTATGAGGCATTGTGGGTGATTGAGTCCGAATGAGAATGTTTGATTTCTGGAGAGGGTTCCCTCTGGTGGTGTGTAGGAGGTAGAGTGGGAGTCTCCTCCGTAACAGCCCCCCCCCACCCCTCTGTGATCGGCTCCTGACACGAGGAGGGAAGCGGCGCCGGGGTGTTCATGAGGTGGAGGGACCAGCTTTCCCGCGTGAGCCCTATGAAACTTTTCTGAGTCGGGTCCAGTATATCTCCTGCATTGACCCAGGAACGCTCCTCTGGGCCGTAACCCTCCCAATCGACCAGGTACTGGAGCGTACCAATCCGGCATCTGGAAACGAGTAGTTCATTGACTCAGTAGGCCTCCTCGCCATCCACTGTGATAGGAGGGTCCTGTTCCCTGGGACCCGACTCTCCAACCGGCTTACCAGCGGGTTTCAGCAAAGAGCTTTCCTGTAGCTCAGTGGTTAGAGCATGGCGTTAACAACGCCAAGGTCATGGGTTCGATCCCAGGGATTGCACATACTCAATGTATAATGATCAATGTGTAGTATAATGCAATGTAAGTCGCTTTGGATAAAAGYGTCTGCCAAATGCCTAAATGTAAATGTAAATGTAAGAGATATGGAAAGTGGGAGAAATACGATAATTAGTGGGTAGGTCAAGATGAACAGATACAGGAGTACTTTGTCTTAGGATCTTAAAAGGGCGAACCTACCTAGGACTAAGTTTCTTGCACGGAGGCCTAAGTTACAGATTTTGGGGCGTTGGGAGGACCTGTGCGCAGGGAGGACCAGTAGGTGGGTGTGCGCTCGATCCCACACCTCCTCACTGCATTGCAGCCAGTCCGTGACAGCGGGGAGGTCTGTGGGTTCACCGGACCAGGGAAACAGTGGAGGCTGGAATCCTAAGACACACTTAAAAGGGGTCATGCCTGTGGCTGGTTTCACCAGAGAGTTCTGGGCGTACTCTGTCCACATTAAGTATCTGCTCCAGTCAGATTGGCGCTAATTGCATTAGGATTGTAGGAACCGAATAATCTTCTGATTTAGTTGTTCAGTCTGGCTGTTAGATTGAGGGTGGTAAATGGATGCAAAAGTGACAATAACTCCCAGGTGCTTAAAGAAGGAGGACCAGACTCTGGAAGTGAATTGAGGTCCCCAGTTTGAGATGTCTTCGGGTGACCGTAAAATCTGAAAACATAATTACACAGTAACTCAGCGGTCTCTAGGGAAGTGGGGAGTCTAGGCAGAGGAAGGAGGTGACATGATTTAGAGAAGCGATTGATAATTGTGAGAATAGGAGTGTTTCCGAGGGAATTGGGCAGATCTGTGATAAAGTCTATGGCAATGTGTGACCAGGGGCGTTGTGGTGTGGGTAATGGCTGTAAGAGTCCATCTGGAGGCTGTTTGGGGGTCTTAGAGGTGTTACAAGCAGTCCAGTTCTGAATGAATTGGATTGTGTCTGTGGAGAGGGCCGGCTACCAGTAATGGTTCCTTAGCAGATGAATAGTATCATTTATCCCGGGGTGACCAGAGCTGGGTTCTTCATGGACCTGAGTGAGCACATGTCTCAGCAGAGGTTCGGGGACAAATGTATGGTCCTCAGGACACTCGGGTGGTTGGGGAGTATGTTCATTGGCATGCACAATCTCAGTATGTATAACCCATTGAACAGGGGCAACTAGGACCTTGGTTGGGAGAATACTCTCAGTTGTCGTGGGCCTGGGTATTTCTTATATCTTTCACACTTAAACACTCACTTCTTTTTCTCAGCTCTCTGACTCTGAGGTCTCCAAGCTCATGTCATCCAGCCATCCTACCACCTGCCCACTCGATCCTATTCCATCTCATCTTTTACAAGCCATTTCTCCAGCAGTCACACCAGCTCTTACTTATATAATTAATACATCTCTCCTCACTGGCATTTTCCCCACTTCATTTAAGCAGGCTAGGGTAACCCCACTGCTAAAGAAACCTAACCTACATCCAACACTTCTTGAAAGCTACAGACCGGTATCCCTGCTTCCAAAATTTTAGAAAAAGTCATGTTCAGTCAACTCTCTGCCTTTCTCTTCCAGAACAACCTCTTGGATATCAACCAATCCGGCTTCAAGAAAGGTCATTCGACCGAGACTGCACTGCTCTCG
>JAZGTI010010212.1:0-17926 GCA_036877585.1 Botia kubotai
ACCAAGCAAGAAGAATATTAATTACCGGTCAACCCGTTTTATGAACACGGATGTATTAACAAAAAGAGTGATCTATATTATAACCGTCCCAGTATATTGAGAATCTTATACAAATGCATACAAATATACAAGTTTCTGTGTGTGTGTGTGTGATAAACTGAAATGTCCAAGAAGTTGTTGCTGCGTGTTGAGAGGAGAAACAGTTCATAAAAAACTGAGAAAACAGTCTTATTAGTAGGTGTTAAAATTGGAAGGGTGACGATGATGTAGATTGTAGACCTATGCTTGGAGTCTTGGTCAGTTGCAACATTGCACTCAAGTAAAGTCAAAGTTGTGATTTTAAACTGTGTACTCATCTGAGAACATGTTATGGAAGTCATTGGCATAGAACAAGTTCAACAAAAATCTTCTACACAAGAAAACATTGAATAAACTAATTAAAAGCAAAGCAAATAATGTTAGCTTAGCTCCATTTAGGTCCACAAGGACAACAAATATGAAAACAAACAAACAAGTATGTAAACAAACACATGAACAAAGAAATAAACATTAAACTTACATTTGAGAAAGCACAAAGATTTCTTAAACAGGATTTGAGGCAAACTGAAAACAACCATGAGGTAGCATCAAACAGAACCTACTATTCCCTCTATTACTTCCTGCTTTATAGAATACAAGATGTGCTACAGGTGGCTAGAATAAACATAGTAACCAAAACTACCATAATTAAAACCTACACAATATATTATTATTATTATTATCATATTTTGTATATTGTAGGTTAAAGAAAAAACACAAAAAAGTATAAATTGTAAAAATAATGGAAAATAAACACTGGGAAAATAACTTTACACAGACCTTTTTTTTAACTATCACAACCCAGAGTACAACCCAGTCTTTTCTTTTACGTGAACACAGAAATGTTATGAATATAACACGTCAACTGTCTAAAATTCTGCCTTACTGTATTGTTCTCAATAATAATTAAATAATTATATTAATTAGCTCTACCCAACAGAAAGTTGGCCATTTTGGACAGTATGTGAATTTTCTGACAGTTCCAGGTGCTGAATTTTATACCATCTTTCTAGGGGATTGATATCTTAAGCGGTGTTGCCATGGTAAGGCAATAAATAAAACATCAAGTGTCTCATATCTTCTGCATGCATTGAGTTATATACATCAAATTTGGGATATATGTTTGGTATTGAGGGCTAACATGTGGCTATTGTGAATCAGTCATAGTCATAGTGTGCCTAATGGCAGCAGGTCACTTATAACAGATTTCGGTACTTAGAACACACTTTAAAATAGTCATTAATTATTTTCAGAGTTAAATACATGTGACGATCATGCAACATTTTCTGAGAAGCACCCAGTGGCTGTGGCACCGTAGTGCTTGGGCCCATTATTGCTGCTTGCAGCTATATTTAAATATAATAATAATTATAATTACAAAAAAAGCATTTTTGTGAGCCTAAACATGCTAAACAGACATTTTGCACACGTGTCAGAAAAGGTAAAAACGTACATCTGATATAGGTTTCAGAATTTGGTTAGGCAAAATAGCTTGATATCTACAAAATGACCATCAACGTGTGCCCCGTGTGCAGGAGGCACATGCATCATCCCATAGCCTACAACAATTATTTTACAACAAAGCCCTAAACACAACAGTAAGTCAGCTGTTTTGAAATTTTTAATGCAGAGTTTCAGGCATCGCACTTTAACAAACTCCTTCTAAAGATTTAGTCTTTGAGTTTTCTTTAATCTTTGAGTTTTCTTTCATGTCTCTGTCGGCCTTGCACAATCTGACGTTTTGCCATAAACAGGAAGGTGTGCTAACTCAAACATGCAATGTCTAATCTTTTCCATACTTCATGTTTCATAAGAATCCTGGCCTAAGGACATCCTTATGCCAATAGACAATTATTGTCATAGTGCCATCAGCTGGTAGCAGTAAATGTGGCACCTAACTTTAGCAAAGTCCCTCTTTGTACCTTCTTTATACGCATATTGTCTGTTGTCTGAAATCCACCCGGTGGTGGTGGCACCAGTGCAAGGATCAAATCAATGCTGCTTGCAGCATTAATTTTTAGTCTCACTTGATGTTGTGTTGATGATGTGACACTAGGTGTTCGCCCTTGTGAACATCCCATGTCTGTTCTTTATATGAAAAGCCAATAAGCTCCAATAGTGTAATTTACATGGCAACCTCCGCCTGTACATAGGGGTATTAAAGGGAGATGAAGTGCAACACTCATTCATCTTTTGTTCTTCAGAGCATATGATGTTGTGGAAGAGATCTCTTTCGATATGTCTTCAGAAAGATAAAACTGCTGCCGCACTTTAGCCATTAAGTTCTTGTCTTGATGCCTAAATAAGAGCTCTGCACAACTGACAAATAAAAACAAAGCTTTTTAAATAAAGCTGTCTTTTTGTGCTTCTTGGATGCAGCTGTTACACTTCTCCATCTGATGACAAAGTCTGCCTCGAGTGTTTGGGTTCAGAGAGGTGCACATGGACCTGTTTGCCTCCTCTGACAACTCCCACTGCCCACTTTGGTATTCTCTTCCATGTCTCTAATTATTGTCTAGAGCTTGGGCCAGGCAACTCTTATGTAATTCTGAGACCCTGACCCATTTATGTGACCAAAGTTCCCACCACTCCTTTTAGAGACCAGGTAGTAAACTTGCAAGTGCCTTTTCCTTCTCTTGGGGTGATAATGTAAACTGGTCTGTCACTAACCCTTTCCCGGTCTGGTGAAGGTTGACATCTCCTCCATCCATCTTAGTACTATTCTGCATTGAGCCTGGCAGAGGGGCTTCTTCACCAGGTCTAACACTTCTTTGTTTGGCCCTTTTTGGGTAAGCCCTTATATTCTGAGGCGTCTTACCTCTCTCACTGTTAGGTTATAATGTCTTAGAACACTCACTGGTGGCATTCCTAGGTGTGTTGTCATAATGTACCTTGTGACACAGTCCAGCTATTGTGCCATTAAGTATAGGGACACTTAATGTCATTGACACAATGTCAAATCAGTGACAAAAAAGGGGCATCTCAGTTTTCATTGTTATGCTGATGATACCAAATATTCATAGTGCCTGGAAAAGATGGATAAAGTGTTTTTTCACTCGTCTCCCTCTCAAATACTCACCAAATTATAAGTACTTCTAAGATCTAACTTGGAACAGAATTTAGCTCGATGGAGTTGTTCCAAGGCATCGGGAATGAGAGTAAGTGGATAGCGTAATTTTATAGTCACATCATTTAAACTGTGATATTCAATACAGGGCCATAACCCCCCGTCCTTTACCTTAACGAAGAAAAAAATAGATGAATTAGACGGGCAGTTTAAACCCTTTAGCTAGTTCTTCATAGCATAAAAGTGAATGGTTTTAAAGTGAAGGACACTCTTCCAATTCCCTAACGCCTTCACCTCTAGAGAAGAACAGGAAGTTAGCTGAATGTTATTGCTGTGAGGAAACTCTAGTGAGATGAAATTCGCAGCTGCACTGGAATCAATCAAAGCAGAAGTATTAATTAAGAGAAATCAAGAATAACAGGTATATGGATAACATTATGTGAACAGTTAGAAGTAGATGCTACACTCACCGGGGTTTGTCTAGAGGCGGGTCGGACTGGACAAGAGGAACACTGCTGACCTGGTTGTCCACAGTAAAGGCAGAGACCAGAGCGGAATCTGTGTTTATGTTTCTCAGAGGAGGGGTTACGTATTATTTAATTGCATGGGCTCTGAGGTAACTGCACGTTTACCACTGGGGTACATATTAGTTCGGCGGGTACGAATTAGGTTATCTGCTTGAATCGATAGCTCTATGTATTCACTTAGGTTCCTCCCTTGGTCGCGACAAGCTAGTTCAGACTGCAGGTCGGTGTTTAATCCCTTGCGATAGAGCAGCTTTAGAGTATCGTCCAACCAGGTTGTTTGAGCAGCTAGTGTATGAAAATTAAGAGCGTATTCAGCAGTGGTTAGTTCCCCTTGAGAGAGAGCCAAGAGGTGCTTACCTGGGCTGAGGCCCTCCGATGGGTGCTTAAAAACTTTTTTTTTAAATTGTGGCAAAAACCTTTGCATTAAGCTGGGTTGCCGTTGAATTTCTCCAGAAAAGTGAGACTGGGAGTCACTGGGGAAGGCACAGAGTAAATGGGGTGACTGGGCATCGGAGGTGTAGTGGTCATTGTCATTGGTGTGAAATCCTGCGCTCCTTGTAGTGCTCGTACCAGCTCCTCAGTGAGCGAGGTTAAACGTGTTGTTGTTGTACTGATAACTGCGAATCTTGAGCCATCAGATCAGTAGAGAGTTGATGGATGGCTGCTGGATCGCTTTGTGGCAATGTCTTCTGTAACAATGACCCAGAGACAGTAGGATCCATTTGCAGCGTTTAATTAAACAGAGTAAACCAAAAACAGTCAAATACCGGGAAACAGAGCAATGAGGGTGAGACAAAAACACAACTGAAAAACAGGCAAGGGTCAGGACAGGCAGCAAACAATCAGTAACAGTGTCCAAGGCAAAAGGCAGGTGGCGAAGAATCCAAAACGGTAAACAGTCCAAATGGCAACAGGTAATCAGTCTAAAAAAACGCTCTGAAATGTAGTGCATGGCAAAGCAAGACATCGCACTGAATGAGGTGAGAACCTAGGCTTAAATAGAGTGGCTAATTACACACAGTTGGCATACAGGAAGTAATCAACTCTAGGTTGGGGACCATGGAAAATGAAGAATTACAACTAATACTCTGGCAAGGGCTCCCTCTGGCGGCAGGAAGGAGGCGGAGCGAAGGCCTCCTCCATAACAGATATTTACTTTCATGTGTCTGTTATTGTTTTACCTAGCATTTGTATGTACATAATTTATTTATTTTTAAATATTACACAATAACATTAATTTAGTAAAGGTATTTTTACTGAATAACTGCTGTAAAACCAAGCAAATAAAAGCTAGAATTATGACACATCATTGCTTTCCTGTAGCTCAGTGGTTAGAGCATGGCGTTAACAACGCCAAGGTCATGGGTTCGATCCCAGGGATTGCACATACTCAATGTATAATGATCAATGTGTAGTATAATGCAATGTAAGTCGCTTTGGATAAAAGCGACTCATTTATTCATTTAGCAGACGTTTTTATCCAAAGTGACTTACAAGAGATTAAACAATTTGTCGTAAGAACCAACAAGCCAAGTCTACAAGCTACATTTACAAGTGGATATTGTACTCTGATACTAGAGAAAGGATGAACACATTTTTTTTGTAGGAAAGAGAGTAAGAGCATTAGGGATTGGTCAGGTGTCTGCGAAACAGGTGTTTTTTGAGTTGTTTTTTGAAGGTAGTTATGGTCTCAGCAACTCGGGTGAAGATTGGGAGTTCATTCCATCACAAAGGAAAAGAGTAGGTGAACGTTTTAGAGCGTGATCTGGTAAGATACTTTACCTAACCCTAACGCTGATTGCACTATAAGAACACTGAGCGTAAACAAAATATTACTGGCAGAAATACAGTAAGGCATGTAATCTATCTAGAAACACACACCTCAGTGCAGAGAAAAGTCGAAAATCAGAGCTCAAGAGTGTTTGATACTGATCAACCCTATTAAGACTCCGATGCATCAACCTCATGACTAACACCATACTGACACGGTGTAATGAAGACGAGGAGGCATGTGGATCCATTTGCAGTTCTTTATTCATGGTCAGACAGGCAACGGTCAAAATACAATATTTATAAAGCGCTTTTTACAATGTTACATTGCTTCAAAGTAGTTGTACATATAAAAAATAATAATAATAATAAAGCACAGAATAAAAGTCAGACGTGTTAATGGTATTATTGTAAATAATTTGTGTGGGATGTATAAGACTAATTAGGTATACTAGATTTACTAGGGTTATGAATAAAGGGTCGATAAAACCACAAAATCATTAAGCAAGATATGTGTTCCAGTTTACATGGACGTAGCATATAAAAGATCTTATGGGACATGGGTATAAGGGATTTGCAAAAGTACCGTGAACTACACACAACATGCAAAAGTAAAATACATACATACATAAAATATATAAAAGTAAATATATATATTAAGTTTACAATTTACAAAACCCTAAGCTAAGTTAGACATCAGCAGTCTCCCAACAAGCAAGCTAACAGGGCGACAGTGGCAAGGAACCAAAACTCCAATGATGTATAGATGGAAAAAAATCCTTGGGAGAATCCAGGCTCAACCAGGAGGGCCAGTTTTCCTCTGGCACCTTAAAGCTGCAATTTGTTTCTTTTTTGGATATGAACAGAGTTTATTATAATGATTTATAGTTATTTATTGATGAGAAACTGATGGTTCTAATTATATTTCATAATAAGTCAGGCACTGAGACCAACAGATTGTACCAACAGAAATGGCAAGGCATAGTGTTACTAATTGCAGCCATAACATCACACTGCTGTGACTAAGCAGTGACTTACATGTCACTGTTCCGCTGTTTGGTGCTCTTGCTCCGGCACAGAACGGCAGCTTTTCCGACCGTGCGATGAGCATGCGAGCAACCTTTATATTGAACTAAGCAGAACTTCCCGTACCACGTAACTCAGTGAATAACGTAACTAAACAGCCAATAGAAATGGGAACTGAATAAACACAGTGAGTACTCTTAAAGGGACCATGCTCTCTTTACTACAATATTTACTTGATATAGTGGCTAAATTAACACAAAAATGTTAACTGCTTTACACAGTTGTAAATATGATAGCAGTGATGATTTTAAGAATTTCTTTAATAACAAAATAAATCTGTCAGAGAAAAAACTATAAACTACACAATCACACCAAACAGTGTATCATAGTTTGCAGAAGGAGCAATTTGAGTCATTGACTATGTTTACATGGAGAACAATATTTTGAAAAATAATTTATATTTGAATGAAGAAATACTTAAAAAAAAAAAAACTGAATTAAGACACGTTGAGTATACCTATTGTCACATTATTGAAGTGAATTATACACATGTACACACACAGCTTAATCATACTTTTAACATTGCGTGGAAAACGTACAAGCTGGCTGCTATCAGACCTCTATAAGAAAACACAAATTGATCCCAGGGAACTAGATATAACAAACCTGTCTCTAATTTACTTTTGATTTAAAAAATACTTGAAAAGGTGGTGTCCCACCTTTATATATTTTCTTAGATATATTTCCTCTTTAGATATTTTCTTTCCTGGAAAGAAACAAGAATTCCCAGTTAGGGTTTGGACCATATCATAGTACAGAGAATGCTTTCATATAAAGTGACAAATGATTTGCTCCTGACCGTGGTTGCTCTTCTAGTGTTACTCGACCTTAGTGCAGCTTTTGATACTATTGACCACAGCATTCTTTTAAATAAGCTTAAAAATTATGTTGGAATAAATGTAAATGCACTGGCATGGTTTAAAGGAATAAAGGAATAAAACCTTTCTCTGATACCAGACTAATTGAGCCACAAGTGCCTCCTTAATGCCACAAAGGGTGAGATCTGTGGCTCTATGGATGTTTAGAACTGCATCCGGTTCTAATCCTCTACCATGTTCCATAGGGCAGGTCAGCTCTGGTATGCCTGCAGAACTACCTTAGTGTGGATGGATGCACCAGCCTGACCTGCTGCCACATAAGCTTTGCCCACTAAACTCAATGTAACTGCACGGCCTAGAAGGCAAGGCAGGTTTTCTCCTAACGATGCTGTAGATGAGTGTCTCTTCCTCTTTAGGCATTGCCCCATATCCATGCTCATGGAGCCCAACAATAGATGAATAATTATTTGTGGCCGTGTAAACACATATACTGAATGTTGATTCCTCTAAGACTTTGACACGTAGCATGCAACACTACGTCACATTACCTTGACATGGCTATAAATAGGTGTGATTTCCCAGATGTCCAGATCTGGGCACGCCTAAAGCGCTTTCCCATAGCGTCAAACCTTGACACAGCATCAAATTCCATTGCAAAAAGAACATACATGTAACAGACACTGGCACACCCTTTATTTTCAAATCTACTATCAGGCACGTCATTCAAGGAACCTGGTCTACTTGTTTGCTTGGGTGGAGGACCAAAGGCTAGCTCTTGTTCTAGCACATTTTTTTTTAGTGCAGTCTTAGAATGTTTCAGCTTGTCGTTAAGTTTGTCACTGGCTTTAGTCTCCTCACATTCTATCTTTTAGCTTCCTCACAAAATTCCACATCAGTAGGTTATTATGGGTAAATCACATAAATATACATGATCATTTAAACTCCCTTGCATATGGCCTTTTCACAATAAAAAGTGACTTACAAAAGTTAAATCAATATATTGTTTTATGTAAATGAGAATGTTTTTACATAAATCTGTAGCAAATTATCATGTCTACAAGATTATCCACAAGCCAAATGATTAGTGTGTGTTTTCTGCACTTATTTTAATGACTTGTACTATCATTAACCATAATTTTTTATTTCTTCAAAAATACAAACATGTATGTACATGTTGCTTGCAAATTATTGTAGCACAGTTTGTGCTGAATAAAGTGCAATGAGACTTTAGTCAGGGCGTGTCAGGGCATGTTGACCTGACCCCCTCAGACCCCAGAGGATTAAAGTACTATTACTTATAAATCACTCAACAAAATAGGACGTAAATACATGGTATTTATGGTAATTTAATTCAAGCCTAACAGACTCTTCAGGTCAGTTAGAAATACCAAGGGTTCTTAATATTTCATTAACAGTCTTATTTTTATAAATAAAATGAAAAATAAAATAAATAAAAATTACATTTCTTTTTTACTGTTATTTTAATTTCTGTATGTTTCACTTCTACTTCCATTTGTATTTATTTGTATCTTTCTGTAGTTTGTAGCTTCTGTGTAAAGATTTAAATTACTATTGTGTATGAAATGTGCTATATAAATAAATTTGCCTTGCATTGCCAGTGTAAACTTTGGTTAAACCTGAGTTATTTTTTTATATTTGTTGTAATAGGTTTGTAATTTTAGGTTAGGTGCATTTGAATATAACATGAACACGGACCAGCCAAGGACCAAAGAATAAATAAAAATAGAAATATATAGGGCATAAAAGATGTTCTAAATAAAAGACATGGCATTAAATAATACAGAGTGTTACGGAGGAGCCCTCGTCAGAATACTAATTCTTATTCAAACTACATTTCCCATCGACCCCCGTTCCTAGGACTGATGACTTCCTGTTTGCCACCTGTCTCCAATTAACTGCGCTATAAAGCCCAGTTTCACGCACCAGTCGATGCGCTGTTATGTTGTTACAGAGCCTTATTATTAAATTTAGTTGTTGTCTGTCGTGACTGTGTTCACTTCCTGTTATTGTTAATCGTCATCACCTGTGTCTTCGTGATTAGTGTGTGTATTTAAGTTCCGGGTTTTCGTATGTTCGGTTGTGGGTTATTGTTTGATGTTTGGCGTTGTTCAGTTGTTCTCTCAAGTTTATGATTTCTCGTGTTCTCTCTCTCTGGTTAATTGGATTTTTGGATTTTGGCTTTGACTTCGCGTTTTGGATTACCCCTTTTGGATTATCTTGGACCTGGACCTGTGTTGTGTTTCATTGTGGATTGTTTCACTGCTGTTTGCACTTGTCGTTACCCCATTTATTCATACGGTTAGTGTTTGTATTGTCTTTGCATTTCGTTCGTTTATTAAATACTGTTTATTGTTCAGTTCTGTGTCCTGCTGTATTTTTGTCACAATCACTACCGTCCATCGTAAAAGAATAACCCACCACTTAGACGACAGCACAGCAGTGTTTTTTGTTTTGTTTTTCTGGGTTTTTTGGCTTTGTTTTTTGTTTAAAACATGTCTCCGTGGCCTCGCCAGAATGGGAGATCGATAGACAGTTATGTTCAAGATTTTCTGAATGAGGTTTATGATCTCCCCATTGAGGATCACACTATTATGACCATGTTTAAGTCAGGATTGGACCCTGTGTTCAGAACTATTGTTCCCCTGCCTGATCAAACGTGGACTATTATGGAATACATAAACTTTGCTCTGAGAGTGGCCTGCTCTGACCTCCAACTGGGGGAGGCGGAGTTTGAGGCCTGACCCGTTGGGGACTTTCAGTCAGAGCCAGACCGGATCAGGGAATGGAGCGTCCCGGAGCCAGAGCTGGAGAAGCCCATTCAGGGGTATGAGCTGGCTGCAATCGTGGAGAAGGTGGCTGCTTCTTTCGCTCTGGTCCAGGAGGAACCGGTGTTGGTGAGTGGCTTCTCCAATCCATGGGCTTTCCTGAAAGCGGTAGCGACGGAGCTCGCTGACTTGCAAACTCGCCTGTCTGGGTCCCCGTTGGGTTCAGGGCCTACCGCCAGTCAAGCCTGCATTCCGGCGGCGACCGCCAGTCAAGTCTACATTCTGCCGGCGACGATCGCCTGTCAAGTCAGCTCAGCTCCTGTCCCGGCGGAGGCGTCCGCTCCTCAAGTCTCTGTCCAGGCGGCAGCGTCCACCTCTCAAGTCTCTGTCCAGGCGGCAGCGTCCGCCACGCAAGAGTCTGCTCAAGCATTGACGCTAACTCCTCCAGAGTCTGCCCAGGCGACGGTGCTTGCCCCTCCAGAGTCTATCCAGGCGATGGCGTCCGCTACCCCAAAGACTCCTCCCTGGCGTCGCAAGTCTCCACCATGGCGTCTCCCTCCGTCAATGCCCCCTTGGCCATCGACGGTGGTTGTACGGCGTGAGGACATGCCTACCGGGAGGGGGACATTATGTTACGGAGCCGGACTCTCCGCATAGCGCGCGATAAGAGACTCTTATTATGAAACGTTTTTGTTGTCTGCCGTGACTGTGTTCACTTCCTGTTATTGTTAAACGTCATCACTTGTGTCTTCGTGATTAGTGTTTTCGTATGTTCGGTTGTGGGTTATTGTTTGATGTTTGGCATTGTTCAGTGGTTCTCTCCAGTTTATGATTTCTCGTGTTCTCTCCCTCTGGTTAATTGGATTTTTGGACTTTGGCTTTGACTTCGCATTTTGGATTACCCCTTTTGGATTATCTTGCCCTGGACCTGTGTTGTATGTTTCATTGTGAATTGCTTTATGTTTTACCGCTGTTTGCACTTGTTGTCACCCCATTCATTCATACGGTTAGTGTTTGTATTGTCTTTGCGTTTCGTTCGTTTATTAAATACTGTTTATTGTTTAGTTCCGACCGTGTCCCGCTGTATTTTTGTCACAAACACTACCGTCCATCGTAACACATGTATTGCCATGAGCTACATTTCAGAGCGGTTTGCGGTTTGACTGTGTCAGCGTCATCATCACACAGGGAAACAATTGCACGTGTCCAAGGACTTCCCAAACCTGTTGCAGTGTGCATGTATGTAAATGTGTCAGACAGAAGAAAGAGAGACCAATCTTATTCTGTCCCCTAAAACAATGGTTCTTAGTCTTTTTGAATGTATTTATTTGTTTGGGAGACTGCTGACGTCTAACTTAGATTAGGGTTTTGTCAATTATAATGCTAATATTTTTATTGTATATATTTTATGTGCTCTACTTTGCATGTGGTGTGTAGTTCATGTAACTATTGCAAATCCCTTATACCCCTGTTCCATAAGATGTTATCTTTTATATGCCATCTCTATGTAAGCTAGAACGCATATCTTGCTTAATAATTTTGTGGTTTTATCAGTTCAGTCAACCCTTTATTCAAACACACTATAAACCTAGTATACCTAATTAGTCTTATCTCAAACATATTATTTGCAATAATGCCATTAACATGTCTGACATTTGTTCTGTGTTTTATTATTATTTTTTATGTAAAGCTGCTTTGAAGCAATGTAACATTGTAAAAAGTGCTATATAAATAAAATTGAATTAAAGCTTGTTTTTCCTAATGCCATTCCAGCTTCCAGGGATATATGTGAGTAGCCTAACACACACATACACATACTCCAAAAGTAATCGCTCACCCATCCAAATAATTGAATTCAGGTGTTCCAATCACTTCCATGGCCACAGGTGTATAAAATGAAGCACATAAGCATGCAGACTGCTTCTACAAACATTTGTGAAAGAATGGGCCGCTCTCAGGAGCTCAGTAAATTCCAGCGTGGTACTGTGATAGGATGCCACCTGTGTAACAAGTCCAATCGTGAAATTTCTACTTCTAATTTCTACGCTACTAAATATTCCACAGTCAACTGTCAGTGGTATTATAACAAAGTGGAAGTGATTGGGAATGACAGCAACTCAGCCACGAAGTGGTAGGCCACGTAAAATGACAGAGTGGGGTCAGTAAATGCTGAGGCGCATAGTGCGCAGAGGTCACCAACTTTCTGCAGAGTCAATTGCTACAGACCTCCAAAGTTCATGTGACCCTCAGATTAGCTCAAGAACAGTGCGTAGAGAGCTTCATGGAATGGGTTTCCATGGCCAAACAGCTGCATCCAAGTCATACATCACCAAGTGCAATGTAAAACGTTGGATGCAGTGGTGTAAAGCACACCGCTAGCAGTGGAGACGCGTTCTCTGGAGTGACAAATCACACTTCTCCATCTGTCAATCTGATGAACGAGTCTGGGTTTGGCGGTTGCCAGGAGAACGGCACTTGTCTGACTGCATTGTGCCAACTGTGAAGTTTGGTGGAGGGGGGATTATGGTGTGGGGTTGTTTTTCAGGAGCTGGGCTTGGCCCCTTAGTTCCAGTGAAAGGAACTCTGAATGCTTCAGCATATCAAGAGATTTTGGATAATTACATGCTCCCAACTTTGTGGGAACAGTTTGGGGATGGCCCTTTTCTGTTCCAACATGACTGCGCACCAGTGCACAAAGCAAGGTCCATAAAGACATGGATGAGCAAGTTTGATGTGGAAGAACTTGACTAGCCTGAGTCCTAACCTCAACCCGATAGAACACCTTTGGGATGAATTAGAGCCAAGACTGCGAGCCAGGACTGTGAGCCAGAGATCAGTGTCTGACCTCACAAATGCGCTTCTGGAAGAATAGTCAAAAATTCCCATAAACACACTCCTAAACCTTGTGGAAAGCCTTCCCAGAAGAGTTAAAGCTGTTATAGCTGCAAAGGGTGGGTCGCCTTAAAAGATGAATATGAGGCAAAAGTACAAAATGTCACATTTTGTTGCCAGTGTAAGCACACATAAGATGAAGAGAAGGGAGCTAACTCTGACAGAAAAGCAGTAAAAAAATGTCCAAAAAAAGTAACTTCCTTTACATTTCCCCATACATATTTGACATTATTATTATTAGTCTTATTTTGTTCTGTGGCTGTACTGTGCAGATTTAATTTCCTTGCTGTAATTTCCTTAGTAGCAATATTGCCCTTACTCAACAAACTGTGAGGTAGGTAAACTCCTCAACATCTTCAAGTGGACTTCCAGTTAGAAACATGGGTTCATTAACTCTAATGTTGATGCAATATATATAATATGCAGTCTATATGATATAATGTGAATGTTCTGTAAACCGCTTTGGATAAAAGCGTCTACCAAATGCATAAATGTAAATGTATGTGACAATATATATATATATCGTCTGCAAAATTAGGTTTTTAAGTTGTTGGAAGAGAGTCCATTGTATGCCTCTAGGCGTGCCTGAAGTTGTCTCATGATTCAATTAATGGCTACCAGGTTTGGTGAGATGACGCATCCTTGCCATACACCTTTATTGAAAACCACTTAGATAGGTTGCCATCAAGGATGACACTACACTCTGCAGATAAAACAGCCCAGTTCGTATTCCAAATGCATGCAAAATCTTCCACAAGGTGTCATGGTGTAGGCTATCAAAGAACTTTTTAAAGGCAATGAAGTTGGCGTATAAGAGGGCATTCCACTCCAAATATTACTCAATGCTTTCCAGTGCAGACAAATTCTTTGAGCTCCTGTCCTCCAGTGATAGAGCTCAGGATGAAGCCAACGCCAAGTTAGCAGCCATGCTATCTTGGGCCACCACAAGCATCGGTTTAGAATAAATATTCCCACATTTTCCTTAACTCCTCTTTTAATACACATTTAATATCATATATCTTCATTACTAGGTGAGCTACATATTTCCTTTTTATGTTTATTTAATTTCTTCCACTCCATTCTAACTGTAGGATAATTTTTTTTAAAAATCATAAAAGTAATCAAATTAATTCAAAGTACTAAAAGTGATTGTATTAAAATAAGCCAACTATGTTTGAAAATATACCATATCTTGCAGATCAGAAAATATACCATAATAGCCACACCATGCTCCAGTGCCTTTGTTCCCAGAGGTGCATGAGGACACACTTTGGTTCTCTTCCACCCTCACTGCCCTTGATGGTGAGGCAGCCAAGAGCTACATTGAGATTCCCCAGGTGGAGCATAAACTGCAGTAAGCATGCATTGCAAACCTCGCAAACCTCTTGCCCGCAAACCTCTGCCAATTGGAGGAACCAACAAAAGCTCCCCTCCAAGGTTTGTAGGTTTTTTTGTCATTCATGATAAAAGGTTACACTGACATGGGGCAGGGTGCCTCCACCTTGCATGCCATAGCCATCTCAAAGACCAGGTCAGAAAAAATTGCATGAGGATATAACTCTGGGCTGATGCAGGAACTTTGCACTGCAACCAACCTTGCTCTATGGCGATGAACATTATGGGACATGTTCTGGGTTGGATGATGCCTACTTTTGTGGTCCAAAGAAGGCACCTTTGTCTCAACCTTGTGGAGATGTGTGACACCAAGAATTTCCTTAATGTGCCCATCTCTCAAGGATGGTTGTTGGCAGGTTTTTGTCTTGCATGACATCTGCTCCACCCATCTTGTTGGCCTTCTTTTCTGCAATGTTGTTTAAGACCTTGAGCCCCTCCCGAGCTCATCCTGCACCCAGACAGGGAGGCCAGGTTACCCACCCAGGGTTATGTGTTATTTGTTATAATACCATGTATTCTGTTTTCTGTGTTTTATTTTTCATTATATGTAAAACTGCTTTGAAGCAATGTAACTTTGTGAAACGACTATATGAGAAAATTGAATTGCATTCAGGCTGATTCTCCTAAGGAAGGACCCTCTTTATCAGGGGTGGGGCACAATTTGCCATTCATGGCCAGACCTCTGGAACCAGTGATAAAATTACACAATTACTCACGCTAGAGCAGTTTATGTATTGTAGTGTTCTTTAAATTAAAAAAAGTAATATAGACTAGAAAAGAGGGTCTTAAATAGAACTGAAATTAAAGGAATTAAAGGAAATAATAAACACACAACATAATCAAAGACCAAGCAGAATTGTATGCTTTCAAAATCAAGGAAGCTACACCTTTACTGATATAATATCTAGCTAAATTTAACAAATGATTAAAGGAGGCTGTTAATATATGTGGGGACATGGCCAGAAGAAAGGCAGGAAGACACTGGCTTGCAATGTGAATAGAATTTATTTACTCAAAATTTACATTAGCAGCACTAAAGTTGACTCTCTTTACAAAGGGCCCAACCACAACTCCTCCTGAAAAGGCAAAGTAAGCCATTTTATACCCAAGGGTCAAACCATTCTAAACACAGGACAAACAAGAAAAAGAAAAATCATATACACACATAAACATCTAAATAAACTTAAGTAAATATAAAATTCAAAATAAATTGACATCAACATTGAGATAAATACAAAAGATGTCTGCAAAAGATTATGCAGTGGACTATGCCTACACTACCCAGAATTCCATATGTGGGTATAAAATGGGGAACAGAAAGGCCGCACTTCCTCTTAAACCCCCACCCCCGGAACCATGCTGCAGTCATAAACCCAGAGAAAAAAGGTAAGTAAATGAAGTTGGCAAACTTTAAATAAAGGAAGAATACTAGAAAGAAAACCTCTTGGTGTTTCCTTTTTTTGACCTAATGTGCACCTTAGACAAGAAAAATAACCCCAGGATTATATTTACACAACAACAAAAAAACAAACATTCATACAAGTAATATAAATAAAAAATAAACCAAACAAAACACAGGGGATATATCCAACATTTAATATGACTTATGACATCGTCACAATATATAAGAATTTCAGATAGGGCAGATTGTTGTATATGAGTTGGCCATTGGGCAGAGATGTCTGAATGCCTATATGTAAAAACGAGAAAGCGTGTCAGCAGTTGTGTTATACAGGAATATACAGGAATATGTTCAGCTTTAATGATAAAATTGTGAGTAACTTTCCTAAAGTAATTTTAAAAAGTAATTTTTTAGTAATTAGTAATATTCAATTGAATTTTACTTATATAGCGCTTTTTACTATGTTGCATTGCTTCAAAGCAGCTTTACATATAATGAAAAATAAAACACAAAAAAAAGAAAAACTGTCCAACGTACAACACGGAAAACAAAATACATGGTATTATTGCAAAATTGAATTGTTCATTATGGGATGTATATTAATAAAACTAATTAGGGATACTAGGTTTGTAGTTGGTTTATGAACAAAGAGTTGACTGAACTAATAACTACAACACATTTGGACCATTTGAATAAATGGATGTGCATCATAAATTCTTGTGCTTGCATGTGAAGGCTTTATACCTAACTCAATGGTTTATTACAGGGTAATATATTTTGACATTTTACTAAACCAGTGTGTACTTTTACTATGCGACATTTAGACAATTAACATTACAGATGACATGTATCATATTAAGGAAGATATGCCATTTATCTATGACACAGAGAAAGAAGATACAATTTTATAAAACAGGAGTTCTATAATAACATTGCAATAATACCATAAAGTATCTGAACATAGCATAATGAAAGAGAATGGGAAAACAAGAAATAACAAAATAGTACAGTCTTTAGGACTATTGTTCGATTATTTTATTAAAAACAATTTTACCATTTACAAAACCCAAGACAAGCTAAACGTCAGTTCTTGCTCTCTCTTCTAAATATACACAGCTTCTTCTGGTGCACATGGCCTCTCATACCACTGTTATGCAGATGACACACAGCTTTACTCACCATTCCAGCTGGATGACCCCACCATCTCTGCTTGCCTTTAAACATCTCAGCCTGGATGAAGGAATGGCATCTTTAGCTCAGTAAGGCAGAACTCCTGGTAATCCCAGCCAACCCATCATTAGAACACAACTTCACAGCTCAACTTGGGTCATCAACTCGTACACCTACTCGGTCCATTAGGAAGCAGCTGAAATTGCAAGCAATCACTACCCACATTGCCACAATCTCTTGTGGTATGTGCTCTACAACATCAGAATCAAAATCAGATTTTGTCAGCGCACACAACTCAGCTCCTAGTCCAAGCACTCATAATATCAAGGCTGGACTACTGCAATGCCCTTCTGGCTGGCCTTCAAGCCAATGAACCAGACCCCTGAAAATGATCCAGAATGCTGCAGCACGTCTGGCCTTTAATCAACCAAAGAGAGCCCATGTCACACACCTCCTGATCTCACTCCACTGGCTACCTGTAGCCTCCTGCATTAAATTTAAATTTCTGACCCTGGCCTTTAGGACAGTCACTGGAACTTCACCCTCCTACCTCAACTCACTCCTTTAGAAATATGTCTGATTGTTCCCCCACAACGAGGTACCAGATCACTCTCTAAGTCATTTACCTATTCTGTTCCCTTCTGGTGGAACGAGCTCCCAGCCTCCACCCGATCTGTGAGACCATCACAACCTTTAAAAAACGACTCAAAACGCACCTGTTTTGCAGACCTCTGACTAATCTCTAATGTTCTGATGTTCTTTCACTTTGTAAGTCAATTTGGATAAAAGCGTCTGCTAAATAAATAAATGTAAATATAAGATCAAGTAGCACTAGATAAGAAATGCAACCACAATCAGCCAACAGGAGCAAATCATTGTCATTTTGATTAAAGCAGTCTTTGCACTATGATATTGTCACACACACAACAGGGAAC
>JAZGTI010010213.1:0-17925 GCA_036877585.1 Botia kubotai
CTGCTGTAATTATATGGAGAAAGAGACTTGCAGGTAAGACCTGATCTCATTAACTTAGTATTGCTGGTTAAAACAAGTTTATTAATATTAGTATTTTTTTTCTTCTTTTCATGCTGTAGCTTCTAAAAGTGAATACTCCTCCACTTCTAGTAAGTAACAGCTTGTAAACGTTTTGCTTTAAGTATAGTTTACACTTTTTGGGGATTTTAAAAGTTCGAAACAAAGTGAAATTAACAGTTTATTTTATAACGTTCGATATTCATTTAATTTTTAGCATCTGAAGAACATGTGGACAAATCACCATAAAGTTTGTGTAATTTCAATGGCTTGAAGCTACAGGAATGACGTGAAGAAACATCTTTAAACAGTAATTATTAAAATGACAGTTTTAGTTCAGATACAAACAAATGTGTAACAATAGTCTTGCAATGCAAACCTCGAATATTATGCATACAGCTCTCCTGTTGGTTAAACCAGTAAGTAATGATATCACTTTATTTGACTATAAGCATGGAGTTATTCTCAACGGTGTGCTTTGAAAGTATCGTGGCATTTATTAGTGTTGTGAAGTTTACAGTGCACTCTCATGTCTTACCTCACAGTTTTGTTTTTAAATGGCGTTCCATGTTTACCTCAGCGCAAGCAATATAAACTTTATAATAAAGTTATGAAATTTTTAAAATAATAATCTTTGTTAAGAGCATGTATTGTTTG
Organism: Botia kubotai; assembly: GCA_036877585.1. Classification (NCBI taxonomy): domain Eukaryota; kingdom Metazoa; phylum Chordata; class Actinopteri; order Cypriniformes; family Botiidae; genus Botia; species Botia kubotai. The sequence goes on from JAZGTI010010213.1 coordinate 715, forward strand.
TCATGTATAGCATACTGTATATTCATGCACACCTTTGTACACCACAAAATGGATGAATTAAAAAGAGAATATTTTATCTAAGGTTGTATTTTGAAGATTTAGTGGCCTCACTGTATTTGGCCAACCAGGCTACATTAAATGAAATGTATTGTTTCACTTTTACAATGACTTTTAACCAAGTGGTCCCAAGGTCATCTTAATAAATTGCTGCTCCCTTAAACGTTCTAAAGTTATCAGAATGTTCCACAGTCATCAGAATATTCTACAGCTGCCAGAATGTTCTACAGTCACCAGAATGTTCTACAGCTGCCAGAATGTTCTACAGTAACCAGAATGTTCTACAGCTGCCAGAATGTTCTACAGTCGCCAGAATGTTCTACAGCTGCCAGAATGTTCTACAGTCACCAGAGCTGTAATTTATTATCACATCTTATCACATTTATGAGAAATGGGAAATAATTCAACAAAAAGTAATATTTCAACGTTTTATTTTAAAGAGATAAATATACAATATATACAAATATATTCCATATAAAAATATTACATCTGATAAATAATTACAAATAATTAAATCGAATTGTAACACATCTAAAAAGTCTTCAGATGAACATCTAAAAAGTCTTCAGATGAACGGGTGAACATCTTATTTTGGTGTGGTGACCTCATATCCTCTCCATTCCTTATTGAAAATACACATTGTTGTAGTATGTGGCGTCGTGTGACAGCGTGGAAGGAATCTGTTGGAAAAAAAGAAGCATTTAGATTCAGAACTTAGGAAACAAATTCATTTTTTTCAAATCACAAATCAGAGAACCTTTATTGTATCTAATATTACATTACAAAAGTACTGAATGATATTATTGTGTAATAGATCGTTGGATCAATGGTCCAAACCAGTACAATTATTTCAGCTGTTCAGTATCAGCATCTAATTAAAAGCCTCCTTACCGTATAGGAATGTGCCTCATCAACATATGCCGTAGAGGGAAAGTTTGATTCCATCTGTTGTGTTGAGTCTTCACAGGCAGTGAATGTTGGACAGTACTGAACGCAGTCCTGCAAATGTTTCTGTGGGCCATCCAGACACCAGCTTTCTGAAAACAGATCACTCTGGAGTCTGTCTGACGTGTCTTGTGAGCTGTAGCATTGTGGTGCCGTTTCATGGCTGGACATCTCTTGATTGTGTCCCAGCTGAGATGACAAGTAGGAGATGTAGTCGATGGTGAGGCGAAGGGTCTCAATCTTGGTCAGGGTTTGTCCAGCAGGAGCTACAGATGGAGGTAAGAAGGTTCTGAGATGATGGAGGGCTTTGGTAAGGTCCCTCATTCTGAGCTTCTCTCTTTCGCTTGCCATCTCCCGCTTTGCTCCGGGGTTTTTGGACCTGGAGCGTCGTTTTCCCTCAGCAGGTAGAGCCATTCTGGGTTTCTTTGCAGGTTGACTAGTGATGCTGGTGTTTCCAGTGAACTCTGGCTGTTTGCCAGCTGCCCAACAACTCACAGGAGGAGAAAAACATCCAGAATCGATGGAGGAACTTGGAGAAACACTGCCACAGGCACTATAGTACCCTGCATCAGCGACGGTGGGCGATTGCTCGAATTTAAACTGAGGTTTGTCTCCCTGCAGCATAAAGGAAGGAAAGTTGAACTCCATGGTTGTGATGTTTCCAAGGCTGAGGAGATGTTCTCTTCTTGTTCTCTGGTACCTGAGTGAATGCTAGAAAGCTGCAGGCAGAGGCTCAATATATCCTGGAAGAAGAGGTGCGATGTTGCACCTTCGGAAGGCGCTTAAGAATTTCAAAGAGGCAGAGATACCTCACACCAGGGGCAGGGGGTCTCTGGGAAACCTCACGTCACATGCACAGGTGGGAGGTGGTGACTGCAGTGGTTAAAAAAAACATGCACAAGTTTAAGATATATTTAGATTGATTTAACTTAGCCGTGCTATTTATTTTTGGTTAAATTGTTTAGGTTTTTTTGTTAATTAAGTTTATTATGACTTTATTTTGAAGGGCGGTGATTTGGACATCGTGCGCAATTGTGCTAAGTGTGAGGACATAAAATGTTGTATTTATTTATTCATTTCTTTTATTTTCATTTGTTTTGTTGGCCCTCACCATTATATAGCCTTTTAACCACCATTTGATCGACCCAATCTCAGCAGAGTAATTTTATGTTCCGTTTCCACAAACCTAATTGTGCATTTCAGGTCTTAAAACTACATTTATTCCATGCTAAACACACTACTGAGTGAAGACACTTAAACGTCTTCTGCTTTTCATCTTTGTTCTTTCTAAATGAGCCCAGTCTCTCAGAGTAACACCTCCGTTCATAGAGCGTGCGGTCTGTAACGTGTCAGTTGTTCACAGGTCTTTGTTTAGACAACTGACTTTAACCTCAGAAAGCCTCATGGGAACTTCAGAAGAACAGTTATTCTGAATAAGACTCATTCTGAGATTCTGGTAGTAAAGCAGCTGAACGTCAAATCGCTTTCTGTACAATAGACACAATAAAAACACATATAAATACCCAATGCTATGAAGTTAGCGTTATTCAGAATTCATTATTCAAAACATAAAAAAACAAGTTACTTTTAAAGGCAATCGCGCAAGACAATGTCATCAGTGGAGATTTAAATTCTAAATCACTTAAGGCACAATTGCTTTGTATGATATTCCTGCTTTTAGATTTAAACGAGGAACTTTGGATTTTATTGTTGTAGGTGCAGTTGTTGTTGTTTTTTCTGAGGTGTAACATGACCTCTTCCTCAGGGGCTTGTGGATTACAGCTCCGCTGTGAGTAGGGAAGGGAAATGGTTCCCAGATCTTGACGTGTCACTTTTTGCTGCTTCCTGCCCAGTGCTGACCAGCAATAATTAGATTTTTACTCAGACGACACATTCATTTGGAGGCAGGGCCAAGAAACAGTTCCTTTCCTTTGATGATGAATTAGAGAATAAGACATTCTTATCTATAAATAGGGCTAAATGTATATAAATGTAATCTATAAATGTCTATAATTTCTGAACTATAAATAGGGTCTTAACAATTATTAATTCAATGTTAGAAGTTTTAAAGTATGAAAGGAAGGGCACGTTCTTTACTTTTAGGGCCTATAAGTTTAAAAAGAGCAAATTGACAAAATAATCAAAAAATAAAAAATATTTTTTGATTATATAAATAATAAATAAAATTAAATAATAATAAACCCTTGAAAATGTTTTCAGATGTTGTGACGTGCTAATAACTCATAACCAGCAACTAGAGCTAGTAGCTAATAGTTAAACATTTCTCTGGTTCCTGTTAATTCTACAGAATGTTGATTTAGAGTCTCAGACCTCCGCGTAAATGAGTTCTCATCTACCTTTTCAAAGTCTTTCTTAGTTTTTCCTGAGGCATCAAAGGTCGATTAGCACATCAATGTGATGTGTTTTTCTTATCCTGCCCGGTTAAATGTTGATTTGAGGTAAATAACTAAATTGTCTAAATCCTTTCCTCCTAGTGCTCTGTAAACTGTGTATTGAGCTTCGCATTACCATATCAGTCACAGGTTCAAGGGTAACTAGAGCAGAGTCTTGGTTCTAATTACCTCAGCGCCCAACACCTCTGCTTGAGACACACACAGCCTGCCGACCTCTCTCGCATTAGAGGATTATGAAGATAAGGATGCATGAAGTTTAGGCTTTTGAAGGGATCATCTGCCCCAGACTTAGAGGTGTGAGGGAGCTCTTTGCTGTTGACTTGTGCGTCATTAAGAAAAAGGTTCTATTTGCGCAGCCCTGATTAGTGCTTGACTGCTAATAGAGCTTAAAAGACTTGAGAACAATTTTCTTTTAAGTTGTTTCAGTAGTTAATTTAGAAAAAGGTTGACTCACAGGCAGACATTTTTAAAGCTGCAATCTGTAACTTTTATGGGTTAAAAATGAATAAAAAAGGGACCTGTGACAAACCTGTCTCCTTACCTTACACCAATTCACAATGGTAGGTTTATAATAATGATTTGTGTTTACAGTATAAACACAAACAAATCAAATGTTTATTATGCATCAGAAAGGCTGTCAGTAGATTTTGAACCCACCACAATGTTATACTACATTTCTGTTAATCAGCCAACCAGGTTATCTGTTTATGTGGATCACTTCTCAATAACCCAATTCATCAGCTTTAGGCCACTACTCTTGAGTACTTCATGAGAAAGGTGAGATTTAATTAAGTGTGTTTTTATTGCTCATTTAGGCAGTTAGACAAGGAAAAAATAATACTGCTCCCATATTGTCTAAATAATTGTCTTGGATTTGCTTTGCCAGCTATAATCTGGGATTCTCAGAAGTATACCCTGTCTTAAAAGCCCATTATCAGGGTTTGGAGGGCTGAAATTTACATGTAAATTAAACAGGAGGCTCAAAGATCTGGTGCTGTAATTGCCCATCACTAAGGCCTATTAAATTCTAAAAAGTCTAAAAAATTCTGTATACGGTATGATGTATTTATAGTGTTGTGTTAAGCAAAAAGGTGTCAAATTTTTGCCTAAGGCAGTATTGTGTTTTATTCTCAAACGATGAAAATGCCAGCTAACAGGGAACATTCTTAGAATGTTGGCAAACGTTCTCTAAATGTTAGTAGAGCTTTTTCTAATATATATATATATATATATCAAATACATTATTAATTGTTAATACGTTGTTAGTGGAAAATTTAACATTACAAAATTAAAAGTTTGGATAATGTTTTATAATCTAAATAACGTTAATTCAACATCTAAAAACTGGACGTTTTGAATGTTCCTAGAACATTTAATATTATTTTTAACATTTATTACTTTGAGGAAACGTTGGGGAAACATTCCTACAACCTAAAATTGTCAGCTGGGACGTTAATGTGGTTCATGCAATGGAAGCAAACATCTTTTGATTATTGTTATCTCATGTTTTAACATCAAATGCAATGAGACTTCTAAAATGATTATTTGTTTACATTTTGGACAACTATGACATAGCCAGGAGTGACAGCAACAGACAACACTGTGCAGCTGCCATGTTCTCTGCAATGGCGCCCTCTGCTGGAAACAAACATTCCTTTATTGACCCATTTTAAATCCATAACCTTTTGGGATTAAAATGAACAAAAATCAGTTATTGAGCAAGAACATGACAGACAAGGGTCATGTACTTGCTCATATACGGTCTCCTTATCTTACCCCGATTCACAACGTTAAGTCTATGATAATGATGTAGAATTTGAGCTGTCGGGTACGATTTCACGGGAAATGCTAGTTTGACTTCATTTGACTTACTCAATATACGCAATGAAAAGTACGTAAAGTAACCTGCAATTTTCTGTTTCAAACAGAGTTGGCTGTAGAGCAGCAAAAGTTACAGATTGCAGGTTTAACTACATTAGACACCTTTTTTTTGTTTTTGCTCTTTGCACTTAGAGCTAAAGATAGTCTTTTACTTGTTGTGGACAATATTTGTCTGTTTCATCTTTAATTTGTTTATATGTATACTTTATAAATGTCAAGTTGTGAAGGCACTGTGCTGCAGTGTGATATGTTGTACTTTAACTAAACAGCTCAAACAAAAGCGTAACAAAAATATTTCAATTGAAAGAAAATAATTAGAATCAAGCGCATCGTTTATATGTTTTTTATTATAAAACCAATAAATTAGTTTTGTACAAAAAAGATATCATACCAAATATATATAATATTAAAATAGAAATCTTAAAATAAGTGAAACAATATATTAAAATACATTAAATACTGTACATATGAATCCACACAAAAATGTTTGATGTTTTTATCCCCAGAATTCTGGTGCGATGGTTGGGCAGTGGACGGTTTTACTGTAATTCTGCGAAGAGAGAAAAAACAATGGTAAGTTTTATTTATTCAGCACACAAACCCAAAATATTTATCTTAATATAATGCCAAAATTAGTAGTAAAGCTAACACAATATTAACACATATAAATGCATTTTATAAAAGCAAAATCACAGTACACACCTGGTATGCTGAAGTTGCATCTCCATATGAAGGATATTCCAGCAGAGACTCCAGGCTGGAGTTGAGGGAATCATCATATGCAGGTGTCTCCACGTTCCTGCAGACTTGATGAAGATCAATTTCTGTCTTCCTCAAGACATGTTCTGGTCTGAAGGTGCTTTGACACAGCTCTGGATGTGCCGTGAGCCCATCTCTGAATCCCCAGTATGCTGGTTCTGACTTGTAACAGCAAAAGCCTTCGGTCTGGTTTTGAGGCGACTCTTGGTATGTTGAAGTTTTCATGTTCTTCATCTGGTAGAGAGACTCTTCACTGAGGCCGAGCTGAGCTGACAGGTAGGAGATGTAACGGATGGTCAAGCGAAGTGTCTCAATCTTCGTCAGGGTTTGGCCGACAGGAGCCACGGAAGGAGGTAAGTACGTCCGGAGGTGATGGAGGGCTTTTGTCAGATCCCTCATTCTAAGCTTCTCCTTCTCGCTGGCACTCTGTCTTTGCTTGCTTGGGTTCTTGGATCGTGTTCTTCTAGTTCCAGCACGAGACCGCCTGCTGTCCTCATGTAGGGAAGCCGACAAAGGAGCTTGAGGGTGCCCTGAATGTGGTGGAGAAGAACCATTTTGTGGTTGGGCCCCGGGAGAGAAGTCCATGTAGGAGATTGGAGACACTGTTTCAGGAGATGAGATGTTGTAGATTTCAGAGCCTGAACTCGGGCTGCTCCAGGAGTTCTGTGGAATGTAGCTGAAGAGAGGACAGGAAACATCCATTCTGTGTGGTAAGAGAGGGTCAAGTGATGCCTGGAGGTCTGTTGAAGGAAGGTTTTATACAAGACTCAAACCTCAGAGGTGTGAAGTGACACCTATGCAGGCCTCTCGAGGCCTCTGCTGTCTGTCTGTGGGAGAGACAGGGAAGGAGAGAGATAGGTCTAGTCCTAGTCTGGGAACCTGAAGATTTGAGTCATCAGGTGTGATTTTTCACCCCTACACAGCATGATCACATTTTTTTCTACTACTGTTTTTAACATCACATTGAGCTTTTTGGATTATTTTCAGCACATTAATAGTATCACTGACATTTTAATGTGATAATTTTGTGCATTTGTGGCACAAATACATTTAATGCAGTTAAATATAGACAGTGCAACAGAGACACGATAAACTAGAACGATATTTAATGTAACACATTTAATATAAAACTAAACATGCTAAATTGCTACAGATTAAAAAAGTGAATAAGGTTTCTGATTCAAATTAAATATAATTAAAACAATGGATTATATTAGATTAATACAACACCAGTTAGCTGCAGAGTCTGGTGTGGTCAATAGGTCACAGTTGTTTTGGGGACACAGACTCTGGTCATTCTCTCCCAGACAAGGTGTTAAATGACACCTCTAATGGGTCACATTAAAGGCAAGTCCACTGGTGTGTTTTCTGTGTGAAACCGTAATGGAATTTCACACCACACATGTAACTGGGTTAATGAAGCTGACCAAACAATATTAAGACCCATCACTCCAATATGCTTCCACTGACAAGAGAACGTTTTTTGACAAAAAGCCGCATTTGATTAAACTTCATGTTAATTCCATTAAGCATTCGTAAACTGTATTAGCGCTGGTGCAGCTAGCCGGAATAAGCTAAAAGGTGCGGAACTAGATCTTTGCAAGTCCCAAAAACAGATTTAAAACCAAACGTCTTTCTTAGAAAGCTTTTCTCTGTATATACTGTACTTAGTCTTAGTCTTTAGTACTTTGAAGGCGTGTGGGAGTTTTGAAGTGCCTCTGTTTAGACTGACACCATTACGTGGTATCTTGAGAACCTGCTAGGTGCTAAACCTGTGAGACACAGTTCACCGGAGTCTCCACGACCTCTCCCAACACGAGTCAAAAGTTCATTTTCTCAAAATATATCAGGAGCGCTTTAGCCACGGAGCTTAACATCAGAACACTCGATTTGGATTGCTGATCTGCAGTGGCCAAAAATATTGTTGCTTTAATGGTGGATTGGGAAAGAACTGTTCACTCATATGAAAGGAACAGCTCATGAAATAAAGAAAATACAGCAGTTATTTAAGCACAAATGTGTTTCTTCTGTGGAATATATAACAATTTTCAGTTAAAAAAACATTCTAGGCAAAAACAAAATACAGGTTAGAAATAACTTAGATTACATTCCCTACTCAGTCATGTTTACTAATCTGGTTATGTATTGGAACAGGTTTTGGGGACATCAAAGACAGTGTTTTTTTAACCAGGGGGCTGGGTCCCAGTGGGGGGGCTTAACTAATTTCCAAGGGGGCCTCAACATGACTATTTAACATAAACCCTGCCTATTAAAATAAGCTTAAACAACTACAAATCAATATTTAGTTTTTATTATTTGGTTGTTTTTATAATAAATATACATTTTCTAGGTATGCCAAGCTCTAGATTATTTCCTTGGTCTGAGTTAGTTGTGGTTAGCTGTCAGGTTTGTTGTGGACAATGGGGTGGGCCTTAAGGTCAAAAAGGTTGAGAGCCACTGATCTAAGATATCATTTTGAGTTTCTGAACTGTGATTTCTTCCAAGGCCCCAGTATGACCTTTGTGACTGCGTTCTTACCTAACCCTGATATCACCCTCTGAGAACTGGAAGGTGCCAGGACTGTGGTGGTCTTTGGCACCTCCGAGGGCCAGTGGGTGAGAGAGTTAGCATGTATTAGTTCACCACCAGAGTCCACCACGGTCTGTAAGACCCAGCGTTCACGTGCATTCACTATCTCAAAAACTATTCAAAGTTGTTGTTTTTGCTGTTGTTTTTTGGGGCCCATGTCTTTATTCAATACCAATGCAATTGGTGTCATTGGCTAAGTTTAAGCAGCTCTATCGTAATGGTCTCTTCTCTTAACATTCTCATGGGAATCACAATGTTTTCTTTTTGCCCTCCTCTCGCGGTGTGCAGCATTTTGCACCCTGAGTGTGAATCAAAACAAAATAGCTTGAGAAAGAGGTGCTGCAAATCAAGAGAAACATGACATTTCATTGTGAGAAAAACAAGTATGTCGCCCAGTCTAAAAAAGGCCAAATAAATCTATGCGCATTCCCAAAGGAGAATTATAGCTCACGAGGCTAAAAGGAATTCTCAGTTATGTCTCATTTAAGTATCAGCCTTGTTTCACACGTTTCTCCCAAAATTCCACAGCAGAAACCGTGTTTTGCATGATCTTTAAACTCTTAACACTTTTGCTAGAACAAACAGCAGCACTCAATATTGTTGTCATTTAACCCAAGCACTTCGCCCGCCCTCACAGCTCCAGTGACCGTAAGTGCTGAATAGCTTCTATGTTTAAAAACGAAAACCTCTCAACCAAGCGAAAAAAGACTCGGGTCCAGTTCAGATTCCCGGGTCTTGTTGTTACATCTTTAACACAGTTGCTCAAATCCCAGAACAGGATGACCTGACAGGCAGGGGAAGAATAAACCATTTCATGTCATGTACAAAGTTCAGCCAACAAAAAACAAAAACCACGCAGATCGGAACACATATGTTTATTTTTGTAATTCATAATTTACAGTCACTAAACAAAACATCAGAACAAAAAACATACATTGAAATATTTCTGTGGCAGCAAGAAAGTGTTCAAACGAATGAATAAAAGTGAAGAAGCAAGTGGGGAAAAAACAAATACTTACAAATACACAACAGGATTGTATTCGTTATGCATTAGTTAGTAGAAATGTATTATTAATCCATGAATTCCAAGTACTTTGTTGAAACAAAAAATATTTTACTAGAAGTCTTTTACCCCTGACTGTGTTCCAGCTCTTTGGAGAAAATGATTGGTCGATTAAATTTTTTACTGCAATAATAATCTTGTTTACTTTTTTGAAGTAGATCTTTTAAGTGCAAAGAAACCTAGTAAACCTTTGTTTTGGTCTGGTGAATGTCCAGTACATTAGTAATTCAAAGCAGAGCAGTGATATAGTGACATGCACAGATTTGTAAACTAGTTATGAATCTCTTTGTGAACGCATCATAAAATATGACCTCTTAATGTCGTAACAGTTCATTTATGCGAGGGGCCCCGTATTTATTGGCCCCTGCATTAGACATTGATGTAGAGCTACAGTGATGATGCAGGTTATCGATGAATATGATCTAACCTATGGTTTTATTTGCAGTGAGACGTACATTAGGTCATCCGGACAATTTGCATCGTCAACAACACATTGAAAGACAAGAACGTTACTTGGTAAGTTACACACATGCGACTCAGTCAACAACAAGTACAGATACGTGGCCCTCAGAAGCTCAATTCCAAGACAGTCAGTAGTTTAATTGACCGCTCTCTGAGTTAACCATAATTCTCATGAGAGTTTTCAGGACAGGATGCTAAATTATGAACTGAGGACATTAACAAAACAGAGAGAGCCGTAGAAAGATAGAGAGAAAGAGAGCACTAGGAAACAACACCTTCAATGTAAAAAAACAGGCAAAGTGGGACAAAAATACAACTTTTTAAGGTGCACCACCTAAATTGGGCAATTACAGTAAACATAGCGAAGAAAAAGTAGGAATTCCAAGTAATGATTTCCACAGTGACCCAACAAACACAAGCTTGCGTTCTGCGCCGAGCATCCGAACGTACAGGAACAACTGGCCAGGAACGCTGAAATCAGATTGACACAGAACTCTTGCAAACAGCAGGACACAAATACATCTCTATTCAGCGGAAGGTTATATTATAAGCAAAGGCAAAGTGTGAGAAGCTAGCTGCTTGTGGAAGGGCAAAGTACAAGCTAGAAAATCAGAAAACTTGTTTTTTTAACTACCTGAATTTTTGGACCAAAAAATGGCACAGACTGAGACATTTTGTCAACATGGAATGCAATTCAATACTCAAATCTGGGACTATTTTTTTCAGCGTAGGAATTTACTATAAGACTCTCAGCAGACTTCACCTGCGGATGCTTTATTTTTGAGCCCAGACTGCAAATGATTCAGCAGGCTCACCTGTTATGAAACTTATATTAATGGTTTGGTTGGGGTACAGTAAGTCCATTATTTGGACTCCATCTTTGGAGCCTGGTAACATATAATAATATAACGGATTATTGGATTGTGATTTAAACATTCTTTGTCAATCTATAGAGCAATTTTTTATCAACCAAATTTTGCACATTCCATCAGTTGAGTACTAACAGACATATCGAAGGGGATGGACCAAAGTTTTGGCTTCAGGTCTTCACAGCAAGATCTTCTCCCTGGTTTCGGGCAGTCTGAGGGCAAGCACTCCGCCACCAACCAGAGCGCCGAAGGACAGAAGAATAGGAACGACTTTGGTAATACCAACAAATGAGGCGAAGATCGAGCTCCCCAATATAGCTGCCAATTTACAAATGGCATTTAGGACCCCAAACGCAGTGGCCCTGTAAAAGACATTGCGATGATGCCATGATAAAACGTCTGTTAGCATAAAAATGCAAAGCAGCTATGACGTCTTTAGTTGTGTGAGATTTTGAACTTCAGAGTGATCTCACTGTGCTTGCATATGCAATATATATTACTTTAAATAAATGATGTAGCTACCTTTTGGACGTGGGGTAGAGCTCCACGGTGATGACCTGGATGCCGTTCCACGCCGCTACGCTAACTCCACAAAACAGACATTGCCAAGCTATAATGGCTGCCTGACTAAAGCTCAGGAAAAGGAAGAAGGTGCAGCCGGCTGAGATTAGCATGGAGCCGCCTGCAGAGAGAACCGTACTGTAAACGTTTGGGTAAAGAAATGTTTACTGTAAAGACCGGTTGGAGTCTTTAAATTATCGTTTGTGTTCAGCATAAACATTAGCTATTCAGATCGCAAGCTACTGGCTGCAAAAATACAGATACTGGCTGTAAAAATAGTTTGGGTTTGTAGGCCCAGCTCACCTATGATCTTGATCCTTCCAATCTTGTCCATGAAAAGAGCCGAGATGATGTTTCCAGGCAACACAGCCAAGCTGCCTAAGAAGCTGACCAAGTAGACGAGCACGTCATTCTCCTCCTCATAGTCTAAGTGGCATCCCTTCCTGGTGTGCTCGAAAGTAACGTTCTCGAATGTACAGTCGACGAACTTCTCCTTGTATAAATCTGCGGAAAAGATGGAGATACAGTTAAGCCTGGTTCTCTGGATTGTGGGCGAGAACTTCAGGAGGAGTATGACCCACCCGTGTCGTAGAACTTAGTCCTGATGAGGGTGCAGTTCTCGAAGAACGTTTCCGTGGACCTGACGTTCTCAAAGGAGCAGTCCACGAACAGAGAGTCTTCAAACTTCACCGACTTCATCTCAATGTTGATGAACCTGCGAGAAAGTCCATGACGCACTTTGAGGTGCTGTTGCTTCACGCGTGTAAATGGTGTGATGTTTGTGTCAGGGTGTTCAGTACGCACTTGTCGTTGATGTATTCTCCTTCTTTGTGAACCTGGTTCTCCAAGGAGAAGTTGAAATGAAACTGCTCCACCTTCTCTCTGTGAAACACCTTCAGCTTGGATTCATACTCCTCGTGCTGTAGGTGTTTTATCATGTCAGGAAACCACACGGAAAGCCCGTAATAACTGAAATACACCAATTTCAAGGGGATAGTCAAGGCAGGGTTTATTTTTAACGCCCTCTACATAGTAGGAAAAGCAAGGTGTATGAAATGCACAGTTCTCTATGGAGAGCACCTAGAGAGTCGTTATTGTATTTTTGTTCCAAAACTCATGGCAAATGAGTCACAATTAGTAGAACTGGTTTACCTAAATGCCATTGTAAACCATATAACAGCCATTAGAAGAGTTGCAAGCCTCAGATCTCGAGCAAAGAGGGACAAAACATTTTTAATGACCTGCACACAAAATAGTTATGATGACGTTATTAATAGTTATTATTACGTTAATATGACATACTGTACAATGTATGGCGCTGTGACACGATTAGCTGTAACACGTACCAGTTTGGTGAGCGTCAGGGTCCGAACAACCCATCTCTGGAAGGCGGTTCCAGTTGCGGTCTGAATCTCAATAAACTCATCATCTTGTGTTTTTGGAGTCTTGATTTGTGTTACCTGGAAGTTGTGTCAGTAACACCCAGTTTTACAGACTGACACGACTTATTTTGATAAAACCAGTTCACCCAGCAAACAGGTATCGTTCTCAAAACGTTAGCTAATGTTATCTTAACATTATTAAAACATTCTTGCCATAACATTGGTTAATCATTTTTAACATTATATATCATATAATTTGTCATATATCATTGAACGTTCCTAGAACATTCAAAATAACCTAAAATTAGTGGGTTAGTGGGTACCTAACAACTTGGACAAGCCAGTGTAGTGCACACTATTAAGATTGATATAACTAATGGAGACAAAATACATCAGACTCACGGTAAACACTCTCTCAGGTTCTCCCTTTGCCCTCCAGTTGGTGTCGTGAACCTGTTTGAGAATCATCCAGGCCTCGTCATGTTTGGCGTTCTGGAGGAGTCATGGACAGTAATTATTAATGTGTAATATTACTCATTGGCTTCACAAATCACAGTTTAAGTTTGACAGTATAACAGGTGTAACTTGAAAACTGAAACTCAGAAAACTGACTAAACGATTAATTAAAGTCCCTGTCGATTCCTGCGTCACTGTTATAGCAACTAAAAGTATAAAACAGTACGTTTTAACAAAACAGACGCTAAGCTGTTTAATAAATAAAAGCAATTTGTAAGTTCGCTCGTTAAATTCTAATGAACCTGCGTTTGTTTTATTTATAACAGAGTGCGGAGCACCGCGTCATATGTTACGTCTTCACTGCCGCGTTTCAGCGAAGCGAGCGTGCATTTTCCGGTCATTATTATGGAGTCGAGCGCGACGCTCTGCAGGCGGCGCTCTGCTGTTACCGCTTCAATGGAAAAGCGCGGTTTTAAAACTAATGAAGGCATTTCTGATGAAAAACAGCGATTGAATCTAAAACGTTAGAATGTCTCAAGCTAAAATCTCCGTCCCTGTGAGTTACGACAATGCAGTTTTAAACGCAGGCATGCATTGCAAAGAGAGAGACTCATATTATTTAAAGTAATACGCAACTAGTTGATTTAATGTTACCAGATCTGATATACAGCGTGAGCAAAGCTGAGGCTGAGCCGAACTCGTCTGTCAAGGAACAAATTATGTCATGTAGGTATAACTTAAATTTGGTAATGTACCTCCAGCAGAAAGCGGGGGCTCTCCGGCATGAACATAAGCCCAATGAAAGCTGCTATTGCTGGGAGAGCACAGACCAGCACAAACACCCTCCAGCTGTGGAACTGGAACTCTGTGCCCATACTAAATCCCCAGCCTGAAACACAAACACCACATTCTTAAAATATACTTAAAACTATAGGTCCACAATTCCACAACTTAGTGTTTTGATGTTGTATATTCTGTGTAACTTGTGTAAGAGGTGTGTTTTGTGTGCATATACCATATCTAGGTATGATGCCCCATGCGGTGAAGGAGGCGTAGATGCCCCCCATCATCCAGAACATGCAGAGCCAGCTTAGATGTTCCCCTCTCTTATCTATCTGCAGGAACTCAGAGAAGTACGAGTACACAATTGGGACAGAGCCGCCAATGCTGTGGAAGAACACAGGGCCACAGATAACTTGTTTTAGGAAAACATGAAACCAGTACAGTGTCGTTTACCTCTTTTATGTGGTGTATTATTCTTTACATTAATGCTCTCTGGCGCACAAAACCTCCATAAATAGCCACAAGAGAGAAGTTCTTTAAAATGACCTGTGAGGCAAAGCCAGTCCCAGATAGTCTGAGAGCTCCTTGTAAATCAGTGCTGTAATTACCACCCACACTCGCTCGGTTTAAATTGCACTGTTGTGCTGAGAGAGGGAGCCATGAGCCCCAACATGCCTTATTTACACACGGGCTCGACCTCTAATTAGAAAGAATGTGTTATTTTAAGAAAAATATGTGGATTCCAAGGTGGACATTTACTTCCAATGTCTCTCTCTCTCTCTCTCTCTCTCTCTCTCACTCTCACCCTCACTCTCTCTCTGTCTCTCTCTCTCTCTGTCTCTCTCACTCATGTTTGCTCCAGCTCTTACCCGATGCCAGAGAACAGCCTGAAGAACAGGAAGAATCCGTAGCCCTGGGCAAATGAGGAGAAGAAGGCAGAGATGCAGTTCATGGCCAGGACGATAACCAGGCATTTCCGTCTGCCCACTTTGTCCGCCAGGCCGCCCCATATAAAAGCCCCGAACATCATTCCCAGGAACACTATCAGACCTGAGGGACAGATGTTGAGCCACGTGAAATTGACTGAGACATACAAACAAAAACTGAATTCTTTAAACGGGTATCAGAACCAGAATGTGGTCTGCGCATTACATTGGAAATATATATAATCATATATAATATATATATATATATATATACTGGCCATTGGTGTGAGGCCCCTGGATCTGTATTAGTTGAAAGCACCTGGGTTGTCAGGGAGACATATAAACCGATTGCCTCTAGGGGGCAGACAATACCTCCTTCTTGTTGCAAAGAACAGCTATTTTCAATCGTAGTCCTGGGAGCCCACAGCTTTGCACATTTTACACCTCTCCCTTAATTTAACACACCTGATTCAGATAATCAGCTCTTTAGGAGAGAGCTTCATTAACTGAAACCAGTGCATCAGATAGAATAGACAAAACCACTAACACTCACAAAACAATGTGCTGTGCCTTGTTTACTAACTCATTCCTTTCCAATGCAGTGTGACTCTGCATGTGGTTTTTGCATGTTTGGCAGAATTAGGTACGCTCGGAACTCGAGAGATTGTCACGTGGTCAGACTCAATTGAAGGTCAAGAAAGGGAGAAAAGGGAACATTGAAAGAGCAGCTGGAGGGTTTAGTGATTGCAATAAAAGGGTTTGAGGTCCTGGTCAGTCTTAATGATTGTAGGTGGCTGTTCAGAGGCTATAACAGAACTCGCAGGTGTGTGATTTGGCCGTCATAACACTTTCAGTGACTGTACTTGTCAGCGGGGGATCTACTTAGAAAAACGCTGAAGGAATATGAACCTTCGTAGGTCTTAAAATAATGAAGAAAGCACTTTAATACTGTTCCAGCAGATTAACAGTTGTCAAAAGGCTTAGCTGTTAAACACTAATCAAAACTGTGTGATGTGAATAAGATTTCAGAAATGACTACAATTGTATTTGATGAAAGAACATTTTTGATATTATCCCAGCAGGTGACCACTTTAAAAAATAATCTTAGAAATGTCAGAATTTGCCCTGAATTACTTTATTCAAGGTTTCATCATGAATCATGAAAAGGTATTTGAAAATTTTCTGAGGAAATTTTAAATGTGAGGTACTTTTCGTTGTTTATCGTATTATATTTAGCTGATGTGTTTGTGTCACTGGCGTAATTATTTGTTTTCATATAAATATTAACTTCTGGCTAAAATCATTTTACTGTTAATAGCTTTTAACAAAAATATATAAAGTAAGATTTTGAATATATTATGTATTCTGTGTGGATTGTTCACCTACAGAAAGCGCCATAGATTTTCACAGAATTCAAATTGTGCACAGTTCTGCCTCGTGTTTGCTTCTTGTATGAAACACAGCTGAACTATTCAGAAACTCTATTGACGTGACAGTATATTATTCTATTCTACATAGTGTCATGTCTGAGATGTTGTGACACTTATGTATTTAGAATCTAGTCCTTTTCAATATCTTAAATAACAGATATGTATTAATATCGCTTAAACTAGAACAGCATTTTATGAAAGCTACAGTGTCACACAGGCATTGATTGTCTGGAGTACAGATGGCCGTGTGGTGGGGGGGTTGGTGAGAGAGTGGCAGCATATGGAACTGAGCTCCCATGATCCCCCACTGCTCAGCATGACAATCCTCCCAGAATTCCATTGGTCAACCTTAATCCACCGAGTCACGCAGTCGTGACAACATTTCCAAGCCAAAATGAGGGCTGAATTTCTACAGTATGTTGTGCTGTCATTCATTCTGTATTGCCATTCAGATTTATATGACAAGGTTAAAATGTGCTTTTATTTGGATAACAAACTACCTTGTATTCCAGCGTAGTATGTAAAGACAATTATGAGTAACCCATTTGTGTAAACAATGTGGCTCATTTGGTGCTTTGTTGACCAAAAGCAGATGGGGGAGTGCTTGGGAAATCTGTTTGAAATCAATCATTAT
>JAZGTI010010214.1:0-17925 GCA_036877585.1 Botia kubotai
AAAGGAAACGACTTGATGGGCAAATTCACTAAACAGTTCAAAAACAGCTCAAAAAAGTCTTATTTGCAAAATAAATTCTCATTTGCAAAGCAGTTTAGATGCTAAATGTGCTAACACAGCACTGTGGTGAGATTATTTAAATAATCTACATAACATAAGTTATTATATAATATTCATCATTATTTCTGAGCAAACACGCATCCTTTTAATGTAAATGATGTTTGTCAGGCTGCATCTGTAGATGTAGGTGGCGAACAGAATTTCATTTTAAACAGAATTACAGTTAAACAGATGTTTGTGTGCAGTTTCTATTGATAATAACAGCAGTTACTCACCGGATGATAATCATTGACAGACATAACACAGCACGCATCAAGACAAGCACACTTTTAAGCACTTTACAGAGCTGATTCAGGTGTCTAGATCACAGCGGCGGATTGATGCTGTAAATTCCCAGAACAGTTTACAGTAGGTTACAGTAATCTGCTGTCCCCTGCACTGCCTGGTGCTCAGAACTGACCCACAACATCAGAACATTAAGACACGAGGGTGAATTACGATCAAAACACATTTTTGTGGGTGTATTTGCTGCTACCCAATTTGCATAATTGCTTTAATGAATCAGATGCAAAAGCAACACATACACAGCGGAATTCCTTTTTTGATGAATTCTCCCCAAATGTATTACTGTTAATACATTGTTTTTTTATTCCAGGACAGATGTCCTTGTCTTGGGAATACTGGGAATGCGCAGCTATTTGATTTTGGTATATTTTCCCATATGGGAGTTATTCCCATATCTATGATGTAATGCTCTTATATAACTGGGTAAAAGTAATAGAATTTTTATAGCCTACATCATGAAATCACGGCTGGGTTCTGGAAAGCTCCAGGCTCTGATATGAAGCACGGCTCTGTGTTTCAGCTGAACCTGTCATGAGAACTCTGGGGGATTTTTTGATTTTACAGTCCAGAGCGCTCCGATGTCTGTGATGGAGCGGCTGATGAGCAAAACTGTCAGAGGTTCAGAATCTCTTTGGGTTCAGCACATTTTATATTCAATAAAGCGGAGACACAAGACCTCCTCAATGATTTCTTTTCCTCTTAAGTCAGCAAAATAAAGGGCTGATCCTTGTGAAATATAAAGTGTTGTTTTGTCAGTGAGTGCCGCTAACAGTGCGATCTGTCTTTCTCGATAACTATTAATGAATTTAGTTTAGAAAGTTCACGAACTACATTTTACTATATTACATTTTACGAACTACAAGACAAATGTGGGTGGGGCTGGTTCAAATACTATCTGGGTGGTTGTTAATCTACTTTCTCTGTATGTCTGTTTGATATATGGCTTAGGTCCCTCCTTCACTATTAGTCTATAGGGTTTATATGCCTGTTTAACTGTCCAAATGAATCTAATCCTTTAGAGAAGTACTAGTACACTTCCTTCTAGTACCTATTATTATATCTACAGCAGTTACATAAGTTGTGCATGTACGTTAAAAATCTATGTTTAGGGATTTATCCCATCCATTCTGATTCCTGTGTAATGATTATTTTTAAGTTTATAATAATGATTTATATTTGAGCTGTTGGGTCTGATTTTACTGTAAATGTTTAATTGACTTTATTCTTCGGTGTGGTTACGTCACGTCCAGTGCTTAGATCTGAATTCTGTCATCCACGTTAAGAAAATAACCGAAAGTAACTTGCGATTTCACGTAACAAACAGTGGTGGCGCTAGAGAGGCAAAAGTTCTGAATCGCATCTTTAGCCAATGACACATAACATTTGCTTGTCCAAAAAGTGATTATTTTTGTGTCTGTAATATGTCAGGTTACACCTGGCCGCTGCCCTCGGCCCTGTGTCCCATCTGGATCTACCTGGACGTTCTCTTCTCCACTGCCTCCATCATGCACCTCTGCGCCATCTCGCTAGACCGATACATCGCCATCCGTAACCCCATCCACCACAGTCGCTCCAACTCTCTAACTAGAGCCCGTGTTAAAATTATGGCAGCCTGGACCATCTCTGTAAGTAAGTGATTGCTCCTCCAAGCCCGAGAGGAATTTGCTTTCCAACACAATTCTGAAATGCTAAACAAGTGAGATTGCATCTATTATCATTTGTATGCCAAACCATAGCACCAAGCTCACTCTCCGCCTCTCTCTCTCATTTTGTCTCCATCTGTCTCAAGTTATCTCCATGCCTGTCCCAGTTCTTGGCCTTCAAGATCACTCCAAAGTCTTCTGGAAAAAGAGCTGCCAGCTGATGGACAACAACTTTGTTCTGATTGGCTCTTTTGTGGCGTTTTTCATCCCCCTCATCATCATGGTGGTCACCTACGTCCTCACCATCAGCGCCTTGCAAAGCGAAGCCACTTTGTGCCTCGACCAGCTCATCGTCAGGCCGAACTGGTCATCCACGATCGGACTCCTCCCACGAGGTTCGCTCTCCTCCGAGCGACTCTTCTCTCGTTCCTCTCTCTGTCGCCACGGTGACGGGCCGACCAGAGGATCCGGCCGTCGTACTATGCAGTCCATCAGTAATGAACAGAAGGCGTCTAAAGTTCTGGGCGTGGTCTTCCTGCTCTTCGTGATCATGTGGTGTCCATTTTTTGTGACAAACGTGATGGCGGTGGTTTGCGGCTCGGCGTGCGACGAACATTTGGTCCGGGGGCTGATGAACGTTTTCGTGTGGGTCGGGTATCTGTCGTCCGCGGTTAACCCCTTCATCTACACGCTCTTCAATAAGACGTACCGCGCCGCCTTCGCCAGGTACATACGATGTCGCTATCGTGAGGAGAGGAGACCTCTGCAGTTGATACTGGTCAACACAATCCCTCCACTGGCATACAGCTCCTCCCAACTGCCCCTGAAGGTGGAGAACTCATCAGAGGGGAGGGGAGAGGGCGGCCAATCTGGGGGTTTCTCCAACAAAGACAAATCAAACTCTGTGAGTGCACAAAGCAAGCAGGAACGGAATGAGACAGTGAGCCGTGTGTGAGAGTGGAAACAGACTTCAGTGGGTTTTGTGTTTATGATTCACATTAACTGTCTCTTCGGCCCCTTTCACACCTGGCATTCACATGGATGCACTGCACTTAACCACATTTAAAACAATGTGTAAATGAGTGTAAATGCACCCAGAATGCATTGCGATCGCACTGGGTTGTAACACACACTGCAGCCCTTTGATCCAGTCACTCAAATAAATGAACAACATCCCATAAAAATCTCAATACTTTCTCCTGATCTTCGGGGGCATTTTAAATCTTTATTAATCTCTAAAGCATCTTTCCGTCTTTAATGTAGAAAAATGCAGGAGACTTTATTTTTATCTATCAAAATGACACATATTTTGCATTATTCATTAGTGTCTTATTATGGAAATTATGGAAATTTCTCGGTTGACATCCGAAATGTAATTCAGTGGCATTTCACTCAGATCTCCATGTGATCACACAAGATTCACACTGGAAATAAATGCAGTCCAGCTAAAGATACGCACACTATATTAATGCCAGGTGTAAAAGAGGTATTTGTAGTTCTGAAAAACGTTTAAAAACACATAAAAACAAACTCTTGTTTTAACGTCCGTCTGTGCATCGACAGATGCACCATACAGCTCACAGCCAGGAGAACAGACAGATGCTTTAAAACAAGCCAACAGCAATAAAGTTCACAGCTCAACGTTTGTACAGAATTTGTAAAATATCTGTTGTGCATATATAAATCAGAAGGGACTTATTATCAAGTGGTATGTTTTACGAATGTCGTATGGGATAAAGGAAGAACCTTTGTAAATGAAACAGTCATTGTCATTTATTGTATATAATTTTCAGCTCCATTTATTTATTAATATTATACAGTAAACAGACCTGTAAAGAGTTGTGTATGAGATATGTGGGTACATCCAATAAACAGTACGCGGATGACTTTCTCTGTGTTGAGGCAGAAGGGTCACGTGGTCTGGATGGGATCTGACAAACAAACTCGCAAACAATTCGCGCTGAATCATTACATGCCGCCCGAATGAAAAACAAACGCAGATAAAGTCAAGTGGGTGGTCAAGAACAGGCCAGCTCGGGACACTGAGCGGCGCTAAACAAAAGCGTCTAAACAGTGCTGGTTTAGTCCTGTCAGATATGCAAAACATTTTGTTCTCCATTTTTTGTTTTCTCAATATTTGTGTGTTTTTTCACCAAGTCGGTAAAAACTTCTATTTCCAGTCTGGTGAGTGAGCCACTACTGACAGACTATATAAACTATTCCACCAGCGACTGTGGGGCCCTTTGAGGGAGGTACCGGACACGTGACACGTCTGTCTCGCTCCATGTGCTGTTATTTCATGCAGATAAGAAGAAAGTGGCACAGACCATCACCCGATATTGGGCCTAGAACCGTAGTCATGCTAGCAGACCCTCAGACCTCTCGATTCCTTTGGAAAATTGGGCGAGTCACAAAGGTTTTCCTTGGTGTCGACGACCATGTTAGAACCACAGAGATACCAAATAAAGGATAGTGTCTACATGTGGCCCATAACATGCCTGATTGTACTTCCCAAAATCCCTAGGAGTAGGAGTATCCTAAAGTGGAGACTGACAATAGACAGTATGATCTAGCTTTCCAACAGAGCAAATTTACACACAAGTTTGGGGGTGGCAATGTTGAAAAAACAGGACTCAGTGCACCTGTCAATCACTGCTGTTACCTCATGAAGGGAGATGTACTCGGGGAACAGGAGCAATAAAAGATATTTGTGTTACAGTGTGCGTCTTTGACAGGTAAGTACACCATTCAACACTATTTCTCTAAATATAATCTTGGTCAGGTACAGACCCTGTTTGAAGAAATACTGTTGTCTTTTCCTGAGTTCTTGGGCTTATTAAGACTGACGCCACTTTATAAATGATTCAAAAAATTATTTAAATATTTTAAGTTTCCCATAAAGAACAGCTGACAATTCAATTTTAAATGAATTGTGTCTTTTGTGTACCCTGAAAATATATTAAACATCAAACATATTCAAACATATAAACCAAAAGAGCAAAAGTGAGCCACCTACAGCTGTATTATAACAGTATTATAAACAGTATTATAACCATTCTTTCATTTAATACTTCTAATACTTTCTCCTATCCAAGATATATGAATAACTATGATCATTACTATTGATAACTGCAACAACAATGTTTGTACATTTTACCCCACAACTGACATCTTATTGTGAAAGATGAATACAATATTTGTGCAATACAGACTGCTTAAAAGATGCCATTTGCTGTTTTCACTTGCAAAGGTCCTCTAGTTACAGAATCACTGCCTGGTAAAGCCGTTTTTATTGCTGTTTTTATGTATTTGAAAGTAAAGATGTATTGAAACGTTTTGCTTTGCATTTTAATGAAAAACAGCAGGAAATGAAGGAAAGAGCAGTTGTACAATTCAATAAAACAACATTTTAATGTAAATAAATTAAAAGCCTCAGAGTTAGTTTCGGTCTGGGTGATTTCACTTTTGGAACTGATATTTCATCAGGTGACCGGTACTTACTCTGTCCACAACATCCCACAGCAAACTCTTGAGAACTAAGGGAATTCTGGATGCCTCTGTTGCCTTGGCAACAGACAAAGCTCATGTGAAAGTTGACCCGGATTTGGTAAATTCTCAAGACATCGGCAGAATTATTGAGGTACAAATACTTGAATTATTGATCATGGGAGAAAGATAAGATTTAAAGAGCTTTTAATGGGAACATTAATGTTATTTTTATGTTAGCTAATTGGTATTTGTATTTCAACATTCTATCTCTGTTTTCCAGGGTTTGGGTTTTGAAGTGTCTTTGATAAAAAGTAGGGATTTGGGAAAACAACATATTGGACCACCAAGAGGAGATTTGTCAGCAGGAATATTTTTTTTCTAAATTTAATCTCACGTACATGTATGTGCATGTTTGTGTGTAACATATAGGTTTATGTTATGATTTATGTTATAAATAACAGTCGAACTGCTCTGTACCTGCAGATGGAAGCCCTCATTTCTGTTCAGCCTGGTGTTTGGGATTCCAGTGATGGGTCTGATGGTCTACATGATGGTCAACATGAGGAACATGGTGACTCCATGCCTGTGGAGCAGAACATCATGCCTGGTCCATCCATCATTAACCTAACCTTCTTTCTGCTCTGCACACCTGTTCAGGTATCTCCACGACACCTGACCTCAGATTTAAATGGGTGAACTATGTCTTTATTACACAAGCGGCTCCAAACAGAATCGGTTAAATCACAACTGTTATGTTATTAATGACATTAATGACATGTTATGTAATTGTTATGCCGCACCTCTTAAAACATTTCTGACAGGTTTTGACAGTCACGCGGTGCTTTAACATGAGAAAATGACACACTACAGAAGAAATGCAATGTTGTGCACATGCATTACTGTTGTTTGGCAAAATCTTTTATCTTTAATATTTTTAGGTAAGGAATTAATACGATTATTAAGTTGTGTAGACTGTGAAATTAACTAATGAAATTAATACAAAAATTAAGATGAATTAATAAATAACAATACACGAGACATCCCCACCCAACCTCTCCTTACCATTCATGGAGCCCCACAGACGTCAACAGCCTGGTGGTGGAAACAGTGGAAGGGTCAGGGACGGTAAATTTGCTGTTTTTGGTGCCCCCTCGTGTGAGCTTTGTGAATTACTAGATGCTTTATAGCTTGTAAAAGTGTGTTTTGCACTTTTGTAACATTTTATTTTCTTCACAGGGTGAGGTGTAATTTTAGTCTTAAATAACCGTTTAGCCATCACATAACCTCAGACTCACAGAATTACACAGGATGTTTTTGCTATTGTATCTGTAATATGTCAGTTATAATTGGTTGGTCTCTGTGTGACGTGTTTATTGCAGTTACTCTGTTCTGATTGGAGCAGACAGGGGATGATGATCACAGTCGATGAGGATGATGCCATACTTGTGATCATCAATATTTTCATGTGGAAAAGGTGAATGTCCAACAAGTCATAATGTGTCAAATTCAAGACTTATTAATTAATAATAACTTAATAATAATAGGCTTCCTCTCTTCCTACATACACAATAGTGAATATTGACAGATTTTTAAATGTTTGCATTTGATCCCTACAATAATTGCTGTTTAATTTCCTGTTAATTTGTCTTATGTAACCCCACGACTTCATCAGTAAGGCAAAAGTACAACATTATCAGCACCAAACTCATATCGTTTGCATAATACGACAAGTTGTTCAAATACATCCTCATTTGTACATTTTTATTTAAACTATAATCTTTCCAAGGACCCGCAGACCCCTGCAGATGTTCCTCTGACTGTAACTGCTGATCCTGAAGATAAATTATTCAACAGGTGTTTATTACACATACATATATTGTATATAATGTATACATTGTATATATTGTGTATATTGTATATATTGTACACATTGTGTATATTGTATACATTGTATACATTGTATATATTGTTGCAAAAAATAGTGAATGATGTAGATAAAATAGACGTTTTACTCATACTGTATATTCAAATGAATGCAGAAACGCCTTAACAGTGACTTTATTGTAGAAAAGTGGTTATGTCTTTAATAACACAGTCAGCAGTGTAAAACCAGCCTGTCCATGAGTTTTCACATACAAAATAAAGTGCATGATCCCAGCATGACCCTGTCACATGTTCTGTATGTCATGTGTGTTACATTCTATCAGTACACAACAGTGATCTGCATCTGCCCTCATTCATTCATTCATTCTTTCATCAGCAGAACACAACTATGCAGCATACAACCAACACACACAACCAAAGATGGTAGTTAAAAAATACAAACCACATGTGACCCATGCTGGCAAAGTTACAACGAGCAAAAAATGTTAAAAATGCCTTCTTGTTATTTTCACATTCTCTGTTGAAAATATTGAAATGATTTATTGGAATTGAACAAAAAATAAATGAGCTACACCAGTATGAAACACTAGCTGTCGAGACAAGAGCAGGAAAAAATTTTCTTGTATTATTGAAACAAAAGTATGATTTAGGACCTCTTAGAGAATGTACAAATAAAGATCATTTTAGAGGTTTAACTGTTATTCAGAGCACTGGAGTTGCTAGATGAATTCATTTATGCTAAACCTCAAATTAAAAATAAAACTTCAAATCGCTTGTTTTGCTTGTAGTTTGTAATGAACCTGTGTTCGTTCCGACACATTTTGCCAGCATGGGTCACATGGACAACTTGTACAAATCTAAATATTGCAGTTTTGTACTGGTGATGTTCTATGGGGGTTCTGTATTCTTGGTGAATTATTGTGGAACCGCGTAGCTCAATATCTGTTGAATTTCGCCGTACTGGCTGGAGTGTATTGCACTGCTCCTCATGTTATGAGTATTGAGAATCAAAGTGTGCGTGTTTCTGTACTGTGTATTTTTGCATCATTTCCTTGAACTCTTATCAACAGCAAAATAATGCACTTATTGTACAGCTCTACAATTGAGCTTCACTGCAAAAAGCTTTAACTACAGATAAATATTTAATGGGTTAATCTGGTTTAATTGTTATTTAAGAGGGATATACTGTACAGGAATAAATGTTGTTTTGGCAGACGTTTGGGATAGTAAATACTGTAGCATTATTTTACTGTATTTCTTCGAAAGTTGTTACTGTTAATATATGGTACAGCATATATTGTAAGTTCATAACAGCTTGGCACATAATGTTTGTAAGCCTGTAAAGTGTAAAACAACAATTTTAAACCAGATTATAGCCAATATTGCAATTCGGTTCTGAGTCCAGTTTGGCCCTCCTCTACATACTTTATGCCTGCGGTCTGTGTCCTGACCAAAACTTATTCTGTTTAAATATAAATGATGATGAATCACAATGGTGTAGAGGCACCTAACCACGATTGCTAACCTATCCCTTAAATCTTAAATCTGATTGGTTACAATGATGTTGATCCAGGAACGTCTCTCACTTTGCAAAATGAAAAAGATTTTGCGGCAAAATCAAGAAAACTGTCTTAAATATTTATCCAATATTGTGAATGAAAGTACAACAGCATGTTCAAATATACAATAATTCCTCTAGGTTTAATAACTTGTTAGCATCTGAGATGCTTCTTGTTGGACATATCACTCCATATTCTGAGGATCTCCTCCGGTGAGATCTGATGGACAGTCAACACTTTCCTGTAGCGACACAGACTGTAGCTCATCTTCCAGTGATTGAATCCATTGTTCTGGAAGGGATGAATGCCTAGTTTCCTCAGGCACAGCCCCACATATACGTCTTCCAGGTGAAGGAGTCTTGTGTGGAGAGACGTCTTGTAGATCAACTCTGCCACATCTCCAGAAAACACATACCCCGTGCCAGAACAGAAGGGTGGGTACCTGCTCTCAGGGTAAAGATCTCTAGACATGAACCACTTGCTGCGGACATCTCGTATGGGTCCCCCGTTAATCACATGACCTGTGAAAAAGCGTCGCCTCGGCTTGCTGTTGGGTCTCAGAAGCTTAAACACCAAATTATCCATGTTGACAAATATATCGCTGTCTGTTTTCATGACGTACTTGGCGTT
Source organism: Botia kubotai (assembly GCA_036877585.1). Lineage (NCBI taxonomy): Eukaryota > Metazoa > Chordata > Actinopteri > Cypriniformes > Botiidae > Botia > Botia kubotai. Next base: position 9,611 of record JAZGTI010010214.1, read on the forward strand.
GGAGCAGTACAGGGACACCCAGCGCATCCCCATAAGGGTTTTTAAGGTGAGGTTGTGGTAAGAATCCACAAAGTCCTCGACCAGGATGTCATGGAAGATCTGACTCTCTTGTTCCACCATCTGGTTGAGGACAGGTTCTGTGTTGTACCCGAGGAGGAACAGCGTCAGAACGCGGATGTCGCTGAACGTGTTCTCGTCTCCCCACGTCTCGCGGATCGCCTGGCGGGCGTCAAACTCCTTGTGGTTGGTGCTGATGAGGAGGACCAGGAAGGGTGAGGTGCCCTCGCATTTTTTGGGCTCATTAATGAGAAACTTGTAATTGTGCGGATTGAGGGAACGTGTGCGGATGTTGCTGAAGGTGTCGTTCTTCGCGAGCCTTGGAAGAACTTTGTGGGAGGTGAAGGTCATCTGACCCACATAGGTGGCTGAGGGACGAGAGCCGGTGAGATACCACAGAGCACTGGCCCAGCAGACCACAGTCAGCATGTAGAAGCATGACACTTTTGATGGCATCTTGTCAGTGGCTGGATCACCTGTCAATCAGGCCACGGGCCAATCACGTGCAGTTATTCAAAAAACATTGCCCAAATGAACACAAATCATCCATTTTTGAGGCAATCGGTTGTTTTAAAAGCATTTCAACATTATTTATTATGCATCCTCTTTACTGTGTTTGCGACTCATATTTATTCTCACAGTCGTTTTTAGAAATTTCTAAAACGGTCATTTATTTTGCTGAGATCTGCAGCATCTGCTTTCCAGTGATTGACATTCTCAGTCTGTGGGTCATCACCGCACTGCATCTGTCATTAACAAAACACAGATACTGTGTGGAATGAACAACGATGCTTCTCAATGCAGGATGACTCTTTGTAGGTCAAGGAAAGCAGAGACGCCCTCTTCCCTCATGATGGACATTTTCCTCCCAGATCTGACGTTTAGTCATGTGAATCTAAAATGTAAAGATACACAACAGAAAACTTAAACATCTACCTGTAGTATATAAAACACACGTACATGCTGAACTCGTATCACATGACCATATATTTGCCACGCGCAGCATTTCCTTGATTTCTCCACTTACCATTCTTAGAAGGATAATTAAATACATTCAATAATGAACATTAAAAAATTACATACCAATATAAATGTTAGACAGCTCGAATATGACAAATTAATTCAAATAAAAAATTGTTTCTGTGGTGCTGCTGTGTTGTATTATCTTTTATGGGGATGAAACGGTTGGTTTGGTACATGTTAAATAATTTACAGTAATCAGTACCCCTACTGTAGCTGTGCAACTTCCTTCCTCCAAAACAACAGATGGCGCTATCTGGCATTTTACACTAGTCTCCCAGAAATGCTGTTTGTTTCGTTCCGGCACAATTTTCGTTTCATACAGCTCTCTTAGAATATCATGTGGGAGACAAAAGTGACATCCTTTTTCTTTGGCCTGTTTATATTGCTTTTCTGAACATCTATTAACCTTGGCTAGACTCAAGCGTGAGTTGGGCACTGCTGTGCTTTTTATAGCAGTCTGTATGATGCGTTTATGGCTGACAAGAGGCCATTTTGCCACATGCAACTACAGATAGACTAATATATTGCTTTAATATTGTAGTAACAATATAGTAACAACTTACACATTAACAACTTACAATTGTAGTAAAATGTTTAACTGAAAAATAAACATATATTTGTATCTTCTGCTTCATTGCCAGCATACACTCAGGCTGGTATGATCTCCACACGCAGAACCTGATGATCCATGTTATCCCGCATGAGCTGAGAACGTTCTACAGAACCGATTTAGATTTTTAATGGAAGCAAATCTGACCTTTTATATAAAGGTGATTACATTGTCAAGGTAAATTAGTACTAAACTGTATACATAACCCTAAAATTCATATTTTCATTGGCATATTTCATAACCCTAAAATTCATATTTTCATTTGCATATTTCAAAACCCTAAAATTCATATTTCGTTTGAATGCTGATTTGTATGATACATTTGTAATTATGATTGTAGTCTATGACCTTCCTCTAATACACTGTACATGTACTGTACATTCAGTGAAGTGGTTACAGGTTAACATGTTTTAATAATAGGTGTATCAAATGTAGGTAGAAATAGCACTAGAAATAGCAGGGGACTCAGAGGAAGAGAAAAGGCAGGACGGAAGGGTAGCGTGTGATCAAACAGAAATGCATGATGGGACATTTTCGATTTCACATTCCAGCCTTCATATCAACCTCAGCCCTTCCTTTAGAAAGGTCAGACACAAGCAAATACTGCAAAGGTCACAGTGTGCTACAGAACAGCCTCTGCACTCCCTCTGCACATACATAACAATGTGTGCTGACTTCTCCTGGAATTCAGTGTGTGTGTTTTTTCTGCATGATAATCAATAAACACACAGAAACTTTCACTCTGTCCTGTTGATCTCAATCTGTATGACCACAACAGAAAATGTTACATTATACTTTCTTTGCTTAAAAATTAAGTATCATTCTTAAGAAGTTGTGCTTTTTTGTATAAATAAAGAAAAACAGACTTGAAGGTGAATAAATGAAGTGTTTAAAAAAGGTTTATGTTTTAAAAGCTTTCACACGACAACAGGCTTAATCAATTAAATTTCTTGTTTTAATTCTACATTTCATGTATCATGTAACAGTGAATGTAAATGTGTTAGACAACAACAGATAAAACACACATGCATACACACACACACACTCTGTATCCTCCACACTGATCCGACAGTCCCTTGTATAGTAATTATGTTTTGGAAAGGCGGTAACATTTTGGAATTCAGAGCGCTGCTTCTGTTGCCATGGGATACTCAGCTGTTGCCATGGGGCATCCAGTTGAACAGTTCTGGAGCACATTGATTTACCCTTAAAGGCACAGTACAAAAAAGATAATTTTGTCATCATTTACACAGCTTTGTGTCATTCCGAACAGGTATTACTTCCTACTTCTCAACAACAAGGGAATATGTTTATCCGGTTGGGTGGATTTAATACAAAAATCAATAAGGCACCCAAGACTGTCAGAGTGTGGGAAACGCAGGATTTAAATGGCATGAGGGGGAGTAAATAAACTCCCCTCTCATAAATAAGTAGGAAGGCAGCCCTTCAGGAGCTGAGTCTGACACTCCTGTGCTAGGCCATGTCGTTACACAATATCCCATAACCTCCGAACACACTGGCACTCATGTCAATCACAGCAGTTAAAGCCTATGTTCACATTTACATTTTTCAATGGTAAAGTCAATTTGATTTGCATCAGCAGGGAGATGATACAGAGAGCCCCAGGATGCAACAAATGTTTCATGTTTATGCATTCACGATAGTCATGCAGTCATGTTTATGCATTCATGATGGACCCATGCAGTCATGTTTATGCATTCTCGATGGACCCATGCAGTCATGTTTATGCATTCATGATGGACCCATGCAGTCATGTTTATGCATTCACGATGTCACATGCAGTCATGTATATGCATTCTCGATGCACCCATGCAGTCATGTTTATGCATTCTCGATGCACCCATGCAGTCATGTATATGCATTCTCGATGCACCCATGCAGTCATGTTTATGCATTCTCGATGGACCCATGCAGGCATGTTTATGCATTCACTATGGTCACATGCAGTCATGTTTATGCTTTTATAATGGACCCATGCAGTTATGTTTATGCATTCACGATGGACCCATGCAGTCATGTTTATGCATTCTCAATGCACCCATGCAGTCATGTTTGTACATTCATGATGGACCCATGCAGTCATGTTTATGCATTCACGATAGTCACATGCAGTCATGTTTATGCATTCACAATAGACCCATGCAGTCATGTTTATGCATTCACAATGGTCACATGCAGTCATGTTTATGCATTCACGATAGTCACATGCAGTCATGTTTATGCATTCACGATGGACCCATGCAGTCATGTATATGCATTCACAATAGTCACATGCAGTCATGTTTATGCATTCATGATTCTGTCTAAGACATCAGAACCTTTCTAAACACTTCTCAGAATGGTGATGCTCTTTCGTATTAAATATTGATGTGAATAAGAAATGCTTAAACAGGAAAATGTGATTGCTATGCAAGTGGGCAGTTTATTGTCTCTCAGCAGAGAGGGAAGCTGCTTAACCTAATACAACGAACAGCATTACATTACCAGTGCTGCAGAAAACTCAAGCAGTGCAAACATAAATGGGAATGTATACTTGTACATGTACTTATCATTCCAGTCCATGAAAAATGTCATAAATGACAAAAATCTATTTATACACAGTTGAAATGACTCAAGAAGCAGATAATGTCCACTAAAGGAGATACAACATATTCACATTCGGCTCCTAAACTCTGAAATTAGTCTTCCTGATTCTCTTTGGGGCTCAGACATTCTCTCACAATTCAAATCCAGATTAACGCTTTAGCCAAACATTCACATAAGGCAGCTCATAATCTTGTATTTCAATTGCATCAGAACAAAATGCTAAAGATGTTCTTGCGCTAGTGCTTTAATGAACAGCAGCTACACTAATTATTCTTTATTTGTCTCCTGTTTCTACCATGGGATACCCATCTCAGGGAAGTGACCTATGATTCCAGTATGGATCCAGCATTTTAAGATGACATCAGACCCAACACTGTAGAGATGACCTCTTCCGAAACTTGGGTTGATCACTACTTCTGCTTAAATGCATAAGAAATACTAGCCAAATGCACAATCTGTAAAATTCTATAATCACTTAAATAATAATGTGTAATATATAAAAGATATGTATAATGAAATAATATGTATAATATGCAGCATGTATTCTAGCCCAGCAGAATGATTCCCTGGAAACATACAATAAAAATATATAAATAAAATAAACAAATACAATTGTTGCAATAATTGTGAGGTAGATAAACCTCCATTTGTTCTGCAAATATTTGGTGCACAGCATTATTTAATTTCAAAAGTTCTATACTGACACACAGAAAACTCAACATCCCATTGAACTTTATCTCATATACATTTCTTAAAAAAAATGAATTCGACTTTCTTAAAGCTATATCCATATTATTTATTATTTCTGTGCTTAGACTTTGGTTAAGTGAGAGTGAACAGTCAGTTAATGTTGCATTTCCAGTCCAAGTGCTAGAACGAAAAACATCAACACAGAGGAGTCCATGTTGCGTTTAGAACGTTGCAATGTATATCAAGTTAATGCAACAAGAAGTTGTGGGCATGGAGAGCTGATGCCTGCAATATACGGTTACTAGGATGCGGAAATGCATGACGCCATCCGAGCTCCTACCTACTTTCTGCATTACCCACAACAAACACCCTCTCTACCACTCGACCTTTTCTCAAAGCTGAGATTCATTTTCTCGAGCAACATTAGCGAAATGCACAGCGTGTATACAGGCTGGTCTGCTGAGGGAAATATATCAGTATACGCATAACATGCTTTACTCGCCTCTCACTGCACCCCCAAACCTGACAATAAGATCACATGACCTAATGCAGCACATGCAGCGCCTCCATCCACGAGGAAAACAACAACGAAAACAACATTGTGCATTGCAAACCTACCTTTTTAAATTACATCGTGTACCTTAGTGAAACCTTGCCAGTAGTCTCCAGAGCATCAGTCGACGGCTGTGTGCTGGTGCGCTGCGGCGGGATGGAGAGCGCTGTCCAATCAGCACCTCGAGGCGAATCGCAGTGAATGTCAACCTACCGTACTTCTCCTTTAACCAACCAGCGCTACGCACTTTATACTGCAAGCTTCTTTATACTGCAAGCTTCTTTATACTGCAAGCTTCTTTATACTGCAAGCTTCTTAAAAGTTATATATATAAATAACTGAAATCCTTTTACTAGCTGCGTTTTCATTGCCTTTAAAATTGCACAAATTGAAATAGCGATCTGGCAACCCTGCCGTAAAGTCACATATCATTCTTTAAAATAGAATAATAATAACCAGTAATACCAGTAATAACCAGTAATAAAAACTAAAGTAACATCTTTCTGCATTAAGTTTATGTATTACGATATGACTATTTATAAAAATATATACATCAAAATTTCATGACATTTTAGATTATTTTACTGGCTTTAATTATTAAAGCCAGTTTTAATTGGTTTTAATTATTATATAATGAAGTAATGTTTACTTACTTTTTTGTAACTGTAGCTTTCAATGTTTGTTAATGCTCATAACATGTCCCAAGATGAAAAAACATTTAATATAAAAATATATAAAAATATATTAAAATACTGATGAAATACAGAAAACATGCAGTGAGATTTTATTGATCGCCTTTTTATTGAATACCTTTTCAGCATAATGGAAGCGAATCATCCGAAAAAGTCGGGAATTCTCTCAAACAAAAGTTGAAATCAAAACCACCTATAAATGTTCTATGAAGAAAGAAAGAATATTTGCAGGTTCCGAAATTCAGACACAAGCAAAGATATAAAGATAAATAATTCTCAGTCAAATGTTTACAGCAAATACCAAAAAGAATCACCATTATCATATCTCCCCAATTTGTCCTGCACACCAGGTGCTTTAAATAAAGCTTTTTAAAAGTTTCAAAATGTGATTACAATGTGCTGGTTGTCACAAGCAGAATACAAAAGAATACAAGCATGCAAACATTCATTTCTCTGTGAACTGAGCTTTGGGATTGTTCTGTTAAGGTAAATGGTGTATAAATGGATGTATGGCAGATTACACATGAATTCAGAAATCTTCATCAATCATCATCATAATATCGACTATGTTTAATTTGATTCTCTACAGACAAGTCAAGGTCATCCTGACAGAGGCCGCTGGCTTCACCCAGCAGTCTGGCAGCTTTGGTGTCATGTTTATCGAGCAGGTTCTTCTTCAGTTCTCCCTCTGTGTGTTGGACCATCTCCCCTTTTGATTCTATTCCAAAATCCAGAAGGTCATCTAGCTGAGCTGATCCTGATTCTTTGCTATAAACGTCATCTTTAAATTGAGGCAACAAACTAGAACTGTCATCAAAACCTGCAAATATGTCATCTAGAAAATGTGAGGCACTGAACTTTGGGTTGTTATTGGTCTCCGTGCAAACAAATGTTTTGGTGTTTGGATGTTCTTGTTCTGCCTCTGTCATGTCCTCTGAGTATTTGGCACATGGTGAGACAGAGCTGAACTGATGAAGTTGTTGGAAAACATCAGAAGCCCTCATCTCAGTGTTGATCCTTTCCTCCTGAGGAGGAAGTGGCCCTGAGGAGCAGAAATCCAGAAGATCTAGCTCTTCTTTCACATCTTTGATTCCAACCCAAGTGGCCTTATTGTCGAACAACAGGCTACTGTTATTATTGTTGTTTGCATTTCCATTGGTTGTTTGGCCTTCACAATCTATTACTGTCACTTTTACATCTTCTCCTTCATTGACTTCATGTTGCTTTTCCTTTTCACTTTCCTCCACTTTACTTCCTTCTTCACTCTGCTCACTTGCGTTTACAGTCTTTATTGATCCATTCTCCTTTTTCACCTCCAACTCTTTCCCATTCATGTCTTGTTCCTCACCTGCCTCCTTTGGTTCATCGTTATGCTGTGTCGTCAGCTGGCTCTCTTTACAGTTCTCAATAGCTTTGTCTGGCTCACAGGTGGACTCGGAAACCTCAGTTGTTTCAGGCTTTTGGGTTGCTGTTGGCGGCTCAGGCTGTGGAGGTTTATCAGCAGATGTAGATGATTCTTCTGGCATATTTAAGGCATCAACAAGCCCTCCGCCATTTTCTTTGGTTCCATTTTCCTCTTGGTTTCCACTGGTAGTTAGAATTTTCCTCTTGCGTGCTGATGGTTTATTGTGTTCTTCTCCTGAGAGTTCTGATTCAACTTGAGGAGGCCACGCTGGTTTGACTAACTTTATTTCATCCTCCACATTAAAAGACTTCCTTGGGGAATCACTGGGGGGCGGCCACACAACGGCAATTTTATTTGCTGCCTTTTTAGTCTCATCGATCGTCTTGTCTTCAGTTATATGCTCTGCAGTGTTGAGATCATTTTCTTTTGGGTTGTGAGCTACATTGAAATGGACGGGAGAATTTCCTTTCAAGTTATTTGTCCCTGATGGACTGTCTTGTTTCTTTGTACACCAAAGTTCCTTGTGAGGTTTTTCCCCAAACCCCTCATCATAGTTGCCTTTAGACTTGAAAAGTTGTTTGTAGTGTGGCTTGCAGTACATTCGTCCATGGAGAGAAGCATAGGTTCCGAGGCTGAAGCAGAAAGATTAAACACTGATGAAGCTCTTTTAAATTGTGG
>JAZGTI010010215.1:0-17922 GCA_036877585.1 Botia kubotai
TTGCTCGCTTGATAAACATTCTCATTTGTAAGGCTGTTCATATCTAGTGAGTTGATGGTCATGCGGTTTTGGTCCGTACCAGCTTTATCATTGGTCAGTCTTCTTGGATCAGTGTGTTGGCCGGCGGTTTGTACAGTACAGTCTTCGTTTTCCATCTGTGCTCTGAAGATTCAATATTAGACTGATTTAAAAATACTCTAAAATATGAGTTTATAAGGTCTTTGCTTGTATGAGTGCCAGTTGAAAAATTCCTTCATACTCTTGCGTTCCTATGCCTCCCTTATCCTTCTGCCATTTCTCTCTCTCTCTCGCTCGCTCGCTCTCTCGAATTCTCAAAGACCATCTGCTCGTTCTTTCTGTTGTCTGTATGGTGGTGGAGCTTCCCATGGTTCTGTTGGACGCGCTGAACGCGAGCATGTGAGAGGAAACGGTAAAGGAACGGAAAAAGAGTGATTTGGAGAGGTACACTTATTTTAGTCCCCTCGGACATGTGCGGGTGCACATGTGAGCACATATGTGATGCTAATAGATTTGTAGCTATTTTTATACAACACTGGCCAGATATTATGAAGCCAAGCCCACAGATCTTACACTGAAGATCAGATCAGGACGTTTCTATATGACAATTATGGATCAATCACATATTTCTTCCCAAAATCAAAAGTTGTGACTTTACCCCCCCATTCACAATACCTTAAAAAATCGTATTCCCGTTATTCTGAAAATATTAGACATTTTGATTTATGATGATTTTTACAGTAATTTACAGTAATAAAAATCTAATGAGAAGCACCATCGAGAAGCACAGATTATGAACTGAGAGGCCAATAGGCAAATAAAGAACAGGAATCTGGGAGGAAAATGTGTTTCATTGCCATAAGACAATTCCTCAAGATTTTAACACCACAGTGTGAAAATTATTAGTTATGAAATCGTCTGCACAGAACACCATTATGATTTTGAGGTGAAAAGTAACTTGGACGTGTTTTCATAAGAATCACTTCTGCACTTTTAAGCCTTTATTCCGCTTTAACATCGTGCGTTTGATGCTTACGCACACGTATATAATTCATCCCGCATGATGTAGAACATCCATGGGTCGTTTTAATGCAAGAACAGAGGTTTGTAAATGTCTCGGCTTTCACACTGTGGCCACCCATCCAAACTGAATGAAGATCGTGCATCAGCAGCAACACGCGATGGAAAGATCACTGCTGGCTGAGCGGAGGTCTGCTCGGGTGACTTCAAACGCGCAAACACATTGTACATGGACTATGGCAGCTAAAACAGTGACACCTGTTCTGTAGGATCAGGCTCCTCGGGAGACCAAAGGAAAGAGGAACCGGGCCAGAACTCAGCACCAGCCAATACACACACACACACACACCATGTGGACATTCACGCTTCAGTGTGCAATCATAGAGACACACACGCACGACCACACAAGTAAAGGATACGAGCACACACTCGCACACCCACACGCTCGCCAGAATCCAGACACTAAATCCATCGCTTCTCTAGGACTAGAGAACACAATCTGGCGCTTTGGTGCAGCACAGACTGGAAGGGATGTGAGATAGTTTGAGCAGGGGAAGCGTTTAATGGTCTGTGCGTGTGTACTGTATGTGCGCATCAGACTGTTTCTCAAAGACTAGCATTGCAGTGTATCACTGCTGGGTACTGTTACTAATGTAACTACATTTCTCAGTCACATGACTGTTTCAGAACAGTGTAGCTTGATCAGTAGTGCTGTAGTTGATCACCCTAATTAAGATCCTTATTGTTTTCTGTACTAGATAAATACTCTTGCGATTGTGGAAATAAATCATATTACGTGGCTAATAATTAGCCTGTATTTTAAAGGCTTTGCCTTTTTAAAATAACTTAAACGTAGTTAGCTCATTTTTGGTAGTAGCTTGTACTTTTTTAAAAGTGTAACTTGGTTTTAGTTGTGATTTAATTTACGAGTTGCTTTCAGTTTACAATCAGTCAACTACAATCAGTCAAATCAGTCAAACTACAATCAACTCATTCAGTCAAACTACAATTTTTACAATGACTGCATTTGTAAAACCCGTCTTTAGTGTCTCTTATACACAGAAATACACACCTCTCTCTCTCTCTCTCTCTCTCGCTCCTTAGCTCTGTCTGTCACACACTCCCACACATATTCATATTGAAATGTTCTTTTTTGCTTCTCGGTTGGACATTTCCTTCCTTATTGGCATAACCTTTAACCACCCTCTGCTATTTAAAGGTCTTTTTTTATGAATACCAAATTATGCTTTCTTATACTGTTATTATTATTTTTGTTGTCCTGCTGATGTTCTTGCCCCTCTTTTAGGAGGAAGTGATTCCAAAAAAGCTTGAGGTTCATAACCTTTCAGAACTGTTGTATCATGAGAGTTCCCATAATGCTTTGCTGGACACTCCAGGCTAGCGGTGGCCGCAGGTAGCAGTTTATTAGGCGTAGAATAAACTTGAATCTATATAATAGCGTAATTGCAAAGAGAGTTTTTGTCATTATTTATGAGTTCTTATCTTGATCAATATGTTATGTATCTCGTATTAGATGTTTTTAAAAAGAATGTTTCAGGCTCAGCACAACTAAATCTCAATCAACAGTGTCTACACTAAAAAATCTGTAATTTTACAAAAGCTTTACTTCCTATTTCACAGATGTTTACTGTATTTTTTTATTTTTTTAAATAAATTTACGTGTCTAATGTAAAATAATATGAAAAACCAGTAGTTTTTAAATTATTTTCTGTTATTTTACAGATTTTTTTGCGGTTTAGCTAGCGGAATATTACCGTTTTTTTACCATTTTTTTTACAGTGGCATGTCAGTTATTACAAAAATAAAGTCAATTCGTTGTCACAGATGTGAAAACAACCAAGCAAAGACTAGAAGACGATGCATTGCATTCAAATTAAAGTCTTGACATACACATTTTATCATTAGAGACGTTTGTAAAAGCATTACTGTAAACATGATGTTTGTTTGTTTTCAGACATGAAGGGACAAGTCAGAATTATTGTCTGTGGTAATTGATAGCATGTCAGATGTTTTGGGTGTGTGAGAGAGAGAAACAGAGGGAGAGATTCAGGAGTTCTTTCCATTGTCTGGCAGGATGTGTTGGACGTGAGCCATTGGCTTGTGTCCAGAGCGGCTTTATGGCCGTAGTGTCACTGCTGTCAATGTAAGGAAATTCTCACCTTATGAGCTCTCACAGTCTCGTAGTTAAAGGAACAGTTCTGCCATTTAACGCTGCCTTCAATGGAATCATTCACACAAATGACAATTCGGACATCATCTGACTGCAACTTATTCCTGTTCATTCACTAGAAGAAAACTAAACGAGTTGCACTTTTTTAAAACTGGAGTGTAATTAAAATATTTCGGAGATTCCTTTTCGATATTATAACATTGTTAAACATTTAAAAACATATACCATTAGGATTTTGTTCTTTGTACTCAAAAAAACACATTTTACTGTAGGTGCTGGTGTTGTTTAGTATTGTATGAGTGTGTGTGTGCTTCTATATTTGGAAAATCTTGTAAACAAAACGGCTTTTGTAAATAAAAAAATGAATAGAAATAGAAATAGAAAATAGGAAATTTGATTAGCTTTGTATAGAAATCATTAGGTCTATGGAGAGTCCTCGTAAACCACTTACACAAGTGTGTGTGGTGAGACTGCAAAGTAAAAATTCTTTTTGCTTGATGACATCAGCAGGGGGTCACGTGACCCATGTAATCTCATAACACACTGTGAGTCCTCGTATCCATATGCCAAAGCTGATGAGTTGCAATTTCACATGCTTTAGGTAAACAGAAATGTTCATGTCTGTGAGCACAACTAGCTGATCAGCAGAACAAAAGAGACAGACATACAGAAAAGCAGAAGATACAGAACCGTTTTTCTGCCTTTAAACACTGTCATCTGTACAGTCTGATGAAAATATAGCATTAATTGGCCTTTTAACCAAACATGGAACATTTGTTCATGTTGAAGACGTGTGTGTGTGTGTCTTGTGCTTATGGCAGCCGGACCTTTCTGTGTGACTGCAGATATAAGACACAAGCAGTAAAGTGTAGCTTTAGCCTCAGGTATCCCACAATTCCATTGGACTGTTTCCAGCTCTGGAGGAGTTTCTGGGCCCGGTGGATATGAGCAGTGCTGTTAAATATCAGAGTGTGTGCTGTGATGCATCTGATTCTTTGTCATGGATGGGTTTTGGCTCCTCTCGTGTTCCTCTCTTCTTCTCTCAAAGCCACGTGAGACCGGAGGTGCTGAACAATTGTCCTCATTGTTGGTCAGGAGCCATGTTTTCATCCCTGCCCTGAATCCATCAAACAGATATCCAGGCTAATTGTTATTTTGTGATTAAACCCAGCATTAATGAGAGGATACTAATAGGAGAGCTTATGTAAGGGAGGGTAATGATAATAATTATTCTGATGACACTGTCATTTGACATTATAGGGGCTGCAGGAGAAAGTGTGAGAGGAAGAGACGGAGGGAATGGGGAGGAGGAAGGAGAGATGAGGCGAGGTGGAGAAAGAGCGAGAGACTGCATGTATATTTAAATGGGTTTGCATTAAAATAGACCCATTTATTAAAACAGAGACGTTATTCTCATGAGCTATTATTAAATCCCACCATTAGCTGTACTCTGTTTCTCTCATATCTGTATCTCTCTTTGTAAGGACAAATGAGACTGTCTGTCTGTCTGTCCGTCATTCATCCGTCTCTCTCTTTCTCTCTTTGTCTGTCTCCATCTGTACCTCTATCCATTTTTAATCTGTCATCTTTGCTCACACTTCTCGTCTCATTCTCAGAGGATTGTCTCTTGCCCCAAAAGCGCAGATGTCACGTGTGTGTCAAACTCCAGCAAGAATAAAATTTGCAGCTCAATCAGAGTTAATTAATAAAGCTCGCAGCTCCTGGTGGAGTTTTCCTCTGATCTCTCTGCATTGTGGGTTACAGAGGCCTCACAACACTGCTGAAAAAAAAACGCTCTTCAAAACTGCATTCCACATGTCGGTACAATAAACATCTGAGATCAAGAAACACTTTTTGTTATGCTGGTTGAACGTCTCTTCACATCCCTATAGCAATCACTAGCTAAAGTGTTCCAAATGTATTTATATACTTAAATATCTTCAGTGGAAGGCGCAGGACCATAAAATGTTCATCCAATCATTGCTTTTGGGTCAAATGCAACGATAGGATGTACTATCCTTGCCTTTTAAACGACGTATTTGCATACCAATGCGCAGTATTGGAGGAGGCGTGGCTTTGGAAGTCACTCTAAAGGGCGTGTGTGCTTTTACGTGTTTATATTGTGTGTGTGTGTGTGTGTGTGCAGGTTCGAACAGGTTTTTGTGTTCTGACGGCGCTAACACGTGATTGGTTAAGACAGCTTCCCCTGATAGATCAAACACCAGAGTAAAAGCATGCCAGTGAGAAGTCACAACGTCCTTTCACCATGAGGACACACACACACACACACACATTATATGCAATCTAAGCATTTGATCTTTAATAATTTGCTGCACTTTGAGTTTTTACCTTCACTCTTGCATAAAAATGAGAGACGGCTTGAGGTGGAACGAGAGAAAAAAGCTACATGTTTCATTCTAAACAACATGACGGTTTTAGAATCATACTCGCTTGTAATGCCAAATGATGTCACTATATTATATACAGTACGGTACATACAGTATGCAAGACATCCGCTTTGATGTAAAGTGTTTTTATAGTCCAAATGACAGAAAGCAACAGCATCACTTAAGCTTAAAGAAACAGTTTATCAAACTAAATATTCTGCTATTGTTTACTCGCCCTGAAGTCTTTCCAAACCTCGTATTACTTTCAACTGTATATCACAACATGAGTTGTTAGGAAGAATATTGCTGCTTTTTCCTATATAATGAAAGAGAATGTTAAAGGAATCTTATTATTAAGTCTTGATTTTGTTTTTGCTGCGTGCTAGAACTGCACGGTGCCTGAGTTCCAGGTTCTATAAAGTCCCGCCTTCTGAAATACTGAGTAGGGTCTGATTGGTTGGTTTTCTTGTTGGCATGGCAACAACACACTACTACGATACTACCTTCGAATGTTAAATCTGTCCCCATTTATTTTCTTTGTAAGGAAAACAGAGAGACAAGCTGCTCAGTTTCCTTCACGTTCCACAAGAAAGAAAGTAATACAGGGTTAGAACGACAATAAACAAAGTACAAAATGTCCATTTTTGGGGGGGGAGTTTAACTAGTTCTTTAAATACACCTGCTTTCAGGGTATCACAAAACACCAGCGATTTTAAAAACAAGATAAATAGCCACAGTATAATGTATGCATGCATTAGCACACATAGTATCCTTGTAGCTTATACTTACACACACACACTCCACAGACTCGGTGTAAAGATCTCCATGCTTTAATGATCGCTATTGATTCTGACTTTATATAGCGGTTGTTGGTTACCATGGTAACTTGATGGGGCTGCCCCTGCAGTAACACACAAAAAGCCAGCAGACACACACACACACACACACACAAAAGAGACAGACAAAAATGGCAGGAACTATCTAGGGGACACAAACACTCAATGCAGCCTACAACATCCTAAAGATGGGGGTGGGTGTAGACGGGGAGTGTGTGTTAGATACAGGGGAGAGAGAGAGAGAGAGAGAGAGAGAGGCATCAGCTTTTCTTGTATCCTTTGGGGAGCAATGTGTGTGTATGATACATACAAGCTGATTGGCGGTTGACTCTGTGTAGGCAAAGGTGAAAGGTCACAGGCCAGTGTCATTCCATCAATAAAAGCGTTGGGAGGATGATAGCCAGTGGTTAGTGATGGTAACAGAAAGATTACAGGTTTAGTTTTTAGGAGGAGTGACCCGTGAACTGCAGCGCCAGGCCAGCAATTAGTGTGCTGAGACTGTGAGCTGCTTCTAAAGCTGAGATCAGTTTAAAATCTCAGACATCTGTGTTTACAGGTCTCTTGATCAGACCCAGACATTCAGACCCAATGACAGACAAGAATATTGATTTGGGACGATTAAATATAGACATACTTTCTTTGAATGATATCTGGAAAATTCACTGACTTACTGATAATTTACCTTGTGTTTATAATGCAAAACAACTTACAGTGTATTAATTACTGAGACAGGATTTCTGGAGTTACCCGGGATTGTGTGTCCCGCCCCAGGACGTAATGATGATAGAAACAGTGATGTTAGTAATTCTGCAGTTCACAGGGCGCAGCAAGCTGGGACCAAATTCAATCTAGATATTAACTAACTAGATCCATAACCATCAGGCCGTCTCAGTCATAAGCTGATTTATTAGTAGTAAATCTATTGCAGATATTTAGATCTATCAAATTCAATCTAGATATTAACTAACTAGATCCTCAACCATCAGGATCCATCACCATCAACCGTTTTATTATTAGTAATAAATCTATAGCCAATATTTAAATCTATTACTGTTTGTCAGCTGGTAGAACTGAGCGCTCTCACAACAGAGAATACATGGATGTACTGAAGAACCTTCAGATTCATGCAGCACATATTCATTTTATTAGCTTTGTTAGTTATTAGCAAATCTTAAAATACATGAATGTGAGTAAAATATTGAATTTTGTTAGTACTTTTCAAACATTGGTCGCAGATGTTTGTTGAGAGCAGCTCTGATGAGAACAGTCAGAATTGTCAATACACACGGTCCCTGGAGACCTCAGAGGTCAAATTTTTATTCACAAGTCTCTCCGTTCAGATAACAAGAGTTGATTGGCCGATGTTATGATCAAACAGACCAAATTTTAGTTTTACATTTTAACCGCATGACGTTTTACAGTGTAAAATCTAGTTTAAATATATTTTAATCTCATTTTAACTACTCATAGATACCCACCGCTGTCTGTCAGCTTTTTTAATTAATTCTCCAATCATTTCTAGTCCAATCTATTTCTGGTAACTAGGACAAGCTTGTGGTCACTGCGCATCAGGCATCCGGAGAATTATGGCAGTAAAAAAAAATCTGTAAAGTTGTGAAGTGGAGGCTTCTTAATTACTGCTCTACTCCTGCATGAAGACACAAGCCCGAATTAATTAATCTCTGAGTCCGTTAATTACACTCATATCCTGTAGTGTTTCCAAACCAGTTCCATTATTTCTCATATTCTGGTCACTTAAACATAACCGAATGTTTATCTGTGTTTTACTCTTTATAGCTTAAACTCTCAACATCAAACTGCCTTCAAATCTGTTGCCAGCATCTGCGGATTTAGTTCATAACAAAAGGTGTTGATCAATAAAAACTTTGATTAGGTGAAAATGAGTAATCATATAACCTGGTGATGCTGCTGTCAATGTACTTAGTTCTGAGGCCCCGAGACACAAATGGGCCAGTCTGAGGAAAACAGGGTTTCACTGGGGCTGAATAGAGTTCCCGAATTAATGATCTTGTTCCATATATAGCAGTTCAAGTGTACACATAGATATCGCTAATGTGGCTAATTATGTGTCGGTCATGATTCATTGGTGACTCACAGCACGGTCCACACCTGTGTGTGCGTGTGAGGTTGCATTATGAACTGTTGATTATTTTTAGGCAATCTTAACTTTGTCTGATGTTGCCCTGTAAGCTGTTTGTATTTCCTGTATGATTAATCTAAGAACATTTCAACCCTGTGTTTTGTGCGGAGCTCCAAAAGTGGAAGCACTGTTTTTAGCATTACTTAAAGCGGACAGAAATAGATGCCGATACGGAGCTGTGTATGTTTAATTGTGGGGGACATGTGAAAAAAACTGTTTAATAGTGATTTATTTCAGTGTTGAAAGCTCTACTATATATATTTTGCTGGAAACAGTGTCCAGTGTGGTCTGTTTACAAGGTACCCGTGTGCTACATTGAACGATTGTCATAAGACAACAAGTTGATGGATTATTTTATGAGGCTTGTGCCATTGATTCTTTTAAAGATAATTAAGTATTAAGTTAATTTTGTTTACAACACATAGAGGAAAGTTAATGAGATTGCCTTTACTACACCGCTCTGTTTACTTACCCTAAATGTGACATAAAATTTAAGTGAAATTGGTGGTTTAACATTTAAGACGACTTCATAGCTTCTATATTGTCTTTAAAGCTGTAATCTATAACTTTTGCCTCTCTATCGCCATCTCTGTTTGAAACAAAAACTGCAGGTTACTTTACGTACTTTTCATTACATATGTTAAACTTAAACGAAGCCAAACCTTAAAGCTGAAATGATAAATCATTATTATAAATTTACTGTTGCAAATTGGAGTAAGTTAACTGTTTTCAACACTGATCTGTTATGTTTTTGCTCAATAACTGCTGTTTGATCATTTTTAACCAAAAAAAAGCAACATTAAGGTTTTTAGTTTTATGGGGTTTACAGCAGACACAGATGTGGTTCTTTTGCCTTATAACTGAGGTTATTGCAGGTCGCAGTGGATTGTTCGGAACACAGATAGACCTTATCAACCAGCGTGCTGTAGTCTTAAGTTATCAATACCTCTCATTGATCCGTGAGTCCTTTTCTCTCTGACACAAGCATTTTTCTCGCTCCTGTAAATGAGAAGTGAATTGGGGAGAGTTTTTAATTTATTATTATTATTGGGAGGGTGGGTTGTCTGAGCTCGGACCTCGTCCCCTGGATCCTAAAATCTCCCAGGGGACAGTTTAGAAGTTGCAGTGCTGAGACTGCAAGCTCTTAGCCTCTCTTATCAGGGCCTGGCCTTGCTGACGTGTGCACCATACACACACACACACACATACGCAGGTGCGCCCCTCCTGTTTGCTGTAGATTTCCAAGATTGCATTGGGCCATTGACGTTCCATCAAGGCCCATCAGCACTCGCTTCACTTGGCTGAAGTCCAGAGTGCTCAGCTGAGCCCAGGAGCCAAAACGTTACGGTCTCTATGGAGCGCTCAACGCATCTTCGCGTAAAAACATGGTTCTGTTAGCTACAAGGTATTGTTGACATGAAAAAATCTGTATTGCTGTAAGAAATGCTGGTTGCTTGCAGTTCTTAAAGCTGCAGTCCATAATTTCATCTCTGTTTGAAACATAAAATTGCAGGGTACTTGACATACTTTTCAGTACTTTTCAGTGAAGTCAGGTGAAGCCAAACTGACATTTCCGGGGAAATCAGACCCGACAGCTCAAATTATAAATCGTTATTATAAACTTGTTGTTGTGGATCTGGATATAGAGACCGTTTTAAACACTGATCTGTTATGTACTTACTCAACAACTGATTTTTGTTTATTTTTAACCAAAAAACTCACATATTGCAGCTTTAACTGGTACAGTAACATTGTAAAGTATCGGTATAGCTGCAGTATCAAACGCATTACACATGCAATTACTGCATAAGCGCTTTCTCCAAAAAAAAAAGTGAATATGTTTGAGTCAAATATTGCTGATGTGTGCGCTGTAGGCTCGTAGTGGCAGCTTGGGCTATGTACATTTGCTGTTGCTCCACATCAGAGAGGGGGAGAGAGTCAATACAGAAGCTCTATAAAACAGAGAGAACACTCAGTGCTCACTCACAGTAATGTAATGTGAATGTGTCCAGCGGTTATACTGGATTTAGGGCTGTGTGGAGAATATCTGCAGTGTGAATGCATATGCACAGTGATCAGATTTATATATAAAGGATGATTTTTTGATTTTTTAATATACTCGATATAGATCTTAGCAGATTTCATATAAATCAGTCTTGATGTTTATGTACTTGTTTTGAAAGGCTTAATTTTTTTTAAATGCAGAGCAGCCGCTATTTTATTATTTCATTGTTTAATGCCATACAATGCAAAACACAGTCAAATACAGTAGAAATTTCATTAAATGATATCAAGACATTTTCACATTGTTTAAAGAATTCTATTATTTATATGAAACAATTAGGTATTAATAACCAGCCACACTTCCCTAGATATTTTTAGTGGACATTTTCGCGAGATGACAGGAACAAATGGAATTTTGAATTAATTCATTAAAACAGATTCATGTTTTTTTAAATGTAGTATTATTAGGGACATGTTCATGTTCATATTTTAAACTTTATGGTAAAATAGACAGTCGTTTTGAATGATTATTTACAATGTTGCTTCATTTTGTGTCACCAGCAAAACGATCGCAATATAACGGCCCGTCTTAGTGTTGTAAACATGCGTGTGAACGGTTGCATTTTCTTCAAAATGAGTGCTAAATTATGCATGCGTGTGCTCGTTGCATGTAATGCGAAGGCATAATCGCAGTCTGCGGCTGAGTGTGAGTCAGCTGACAATAATCTACTTCCTGAAGCCCACTCGCAAACAAGCTGGGAAAAAACGAAATACTGCATCTCTCCACCCTCGGTTCTAACACCTCGCTGCAGTTCTCGTTTCCTCCCCGTTTTCTCTGGTTTCTCTCACCAGGGGCTCGTCTCTCCTCGTCTGTTTCTCCACTGTTTATGTTCTGTCTCTCTCTCCGCAGAAATGCTGAGACGGCAGAAGAGCTCTGACTGAATTAAGATTGTATGATTGATGCACAGCACTCTCAAACCAAAGCGCAAGAATGCGACGGAAGCCGGAACGCAGCGGGGAGAGAGGGGAGGCTAAGAGGGGAGGATAAAAGATAAGATGAGGAGAAGAGGAGAGGCAGAGAGAGCGTGGGGAATGCGAGCAGGAAGGCACCAGAAAGCTTTTTAATACGCTCAGAATCAGACAGAGAGAATGATGCAGATGTCAGGCAGTTAAAGAGCCAGTGAGATAAAGATAAGCGTGTGAAGAGTGTATGTGGGATGATAACAAAGTATTGGAGAAAGAATGGAGTGATAAGAGGGATATTGAATGAGACAGGCATGTCAAAATAATAGATAACTGTAAATATGTAAATGGATTAAGGATGTCACCAAATGGAGGTTTTGCTCAGATTTGTCAGGTTTTGCTGACTTTTGGGTACAAATCTGTCCCCAGTATATAGTTATATATCTAAACTTTCTGGTTTTAATTATTATTATTATTTTCTTATTTCTAGTTATAATTACCATAGACAAATTTTAACCCTATAAGAAAGCCTTAAAAATCCTTAAAAATCTATTTGTTTAACTAAAAAATAATAATTGCATGCAAATTTGTACTGTGGATATGTGGATATGTGAGACATAGAAGTGTGATCTCGCTTATGTATAAATGTCCACGTACACGCGGTATAAATCTTCCCTCACATCCCTGAACATTACAGCCACAATGAACCTGTTAGCTAGCCATGAAACATTTATGTAAGAGATGCTGAAAAACACAGCAAGTGAGAGAAAAGAGGGAGTGCTTGTGTGAGAAAGAATGTAAAAAATACGGCACTGAATCACACAAATATTTGTATAATCGAGTCTGTGAACAAGAGGCCAAGAACAGGTGAGCGCTTCAGGAAAACTCACTTTCACCACAGATGTCACAATACACTGATATTAACAATATTCTGGTTGATGCTCCTCCAACGCAGCAGGTGGTGCTATTTCACCTATTTGCCTTAAGAGCCACAATGTTTACGGTGTTTCTCTCTCCGTCCTACATTCGTCTTTTAAGTGTGATTCAATAGCCAAAAAGAGAAAACGAAATTAAACAAAACATGAATTTGCCGTATAGCATTATTTATTTTATTTTAAAAAACGTCAACAGATATCGCGATAATAATATTATGGTGAATATTTTTTGTTGGCTACAGTAAACGTGTTGTGAAAATCTAATATTGCGACAGCCTTAATTCACACTATAGAGAGCGCAGCTGAGTTACACTAAGACTTACGTTCTCTCACCTTCTCTAAAATTAGATCAGTTCAGTCATCTTTTAGGGCGACTTCATTTCCAGCAGGTACTTCGTAAAGTCAGAGCGCAGGTGATTGTAATAATACAGAAAGAGTAATGGCTTGAATTGGTGGCTAAAACTCTGTTCCCAGATTATGTGTATCAGAATACACAAACTTCGGTCTGCGCAGTTCAATGCGATCAGCTGCAGTATACACAGATGCGATTCAGATCTGACAGGTGGATTTCATGCGCTGCTGTTTTTGATGTGGCAGCAACCCGTTTGTACCTCCAACATTTCCACCCCATGTGTTTGGATTTCTTGGTTGCACCTTTGCGTTGCTATCCAGATGTGTAAATCTGTGATTAGCATGTCATCTGTGCTCAGAAGACCAGCGCAGGTGGTGACCAGCATGCATTTTTGGACATTGATCTCCATTTACTCTACATGTATGTAAAGTACATAGCAGTTCTTTACATATATGTGAAGTACATTATGTCCAAAGCGATTTACATTTTATCATATGTGTGTGTTCCCCGGTAATCAAATCTCTAACATCAGCGCTGCTAACACAATGCTTCACCAGTTATCTCCATATTAATCCTGCTAAATTCCATGAGATTTGTCATTTGAGTTAACCTAACCCCAGTCTCTTATGCAACATATCAATAACCATTTAATATTTGGAAAGATTTACGGTCAGCGGAAGCAATCAATCAGATTTTATGCCATTTCTCTGTTCGATCAATGGTGGAATTTGGATCGTGGTTTAGATGTATTAGAGCAACTGTTTTTAAGAACATGTCAGTGTTGAATGTTGCTTTGGCTGCAGATTCAGGATCTTTCTGCATATTGCATCAGTGAAACAGCCCTCATGTGTGCACTGCTCGCATCCAGCAGTCTGCTTAGTGGCTAACGCAGGCTTACCGCAATGAAAACCATTAGAGGGGTCCATGGTGGAGAAAGAAAGCGATGGAGATGATGTTAGTGCAGAAGAAGGAGAGGAAATAAGAGAACCAGGCGATAACGCAGTGGAAGAACGTACCCATCTCTGTGAAAGAGATAGTTCCCCCAAAAATAAAAAATTACTCACCGTCGTGTCATTCCAAACCGGTGTGACTTTTTTTGCTTCTGAGGAACACAAAAGAAGATATTTTGGCCTTCTGAAGTACCTTCTGAAGTCATATAGGTTTGGAATACCATGGTAGAACATTCATTTTTGGGTGAACTATCCTCTGAAGTTTGAGAACTGTGGTGGACCTCCAAAAACCCAAAATGATAATGAAGAGTAAAATCAGAACAAGAGGACAAAAAAAGAGTGAAATAAATGGGTTTCGAGGAGGAGAGGAGCAGACTCCTGAATCTGTCATGTATCTATTTTTAGTGTAGCGTATAGAACAGAAGGGGGAATTCATAACTGAAGGCTCTTTAGCATGATGGATCACACACGCTCTGGATTCAGGTCTCTGCAGGAAAAAAACAGAGCAAGGAGCGGAGAGGAAGATGCAGTGATGAAGGCAGGAAGGTGTTGGGTGTGCCAAAGAACAACTGGTGGAGATAGACCAGAAACTAGTGTGCGATAAAGTGCGTGTGCTCTGGTCCACTGCTGGCGAGAGCCCTTGCTGCGTTTTGTGAATTCTTTCATTTATTTTGAAGGGAGAGAAAGTGTTGTTGTTTTATTTCGTTTAAAATGTGCTCGTCTCATCAGCTCCGTTTCGCCCTAAAGCACGCTGTCAGCTCAAATGTAGAGCACAGAAAACCCTCTCTGCACAACACGCCTGTGCGCATTAAACACATGCTGTCACCTGCGCCTAAATGTGTAGTTCTTGTAACATATAACAAACTGCTGCCAACTGAAAGGTCACGTATACTGCGTAGTTCCTGCTGCACATGCATAGTAGATCTCTACCCGTGTTCGTTTGAATTTAGTTTTTCAGATTAAACATCGACACGCAGACGCATTCACGCTTTGCAGCGACCATGTGAGCAGAAATGATTTATTTTTATAGAGCGCTCGTGATTTGAAACAACATGAGCGACCGAGACTGCTGGCAATGCAACAAAGTCGAGTTCCACTTCATAGTGACTCAATGTGACCCTCCTCTCCTCTAGTTTGCTCTCTAATAATGTAATAGAGAGTTTTTAGTTGTGAGCAGTCAAGCGTCAATATGCTGATGCCTAATAATGCGGAGTGTGTAGTTGTGTGTGTGTGAGAGAGTGTGTGTAGTGTGTGTGTGTGAGAGAGAGAGTTCATGCTGAGTGACAAGAAGAGAGGTGCTTATGGGAAGATTGTAGTGACAGTAAGAAGGGCAGAGATAGAGACCAGAAGAGGGTAATAGGTTACTGAGGTCAGGGCACTTACCATGTGTGTGTGTTTACTGAGTTATACTTGGGACGACATTTTCCCGGCTTAACCCCAAAGGTCAAGACACAGTAGAGTCACTGGCTGATAACAAAGCTGACTGTTGTTCTTGGGAACCTGCTGTAATTTGATCTTTAAAAAAATAGGCCTCAGACCAAAACTGGTTTAAAAACTGATATACGGTCTGGATTTAGTGTGCATATTTGGCTGTATCAGGTCTGTGCATGGGCTTTTTAATTAAGATATTGAAAGAGAGGAAACTGGCACCATCACTACCTCTTATTAGTCTAATACACGTTTAAACTGCTGATAGAGCAACGCAGTAGACTGTCTCAAACGCTGGCCAACTCTCCATTTTACCGCTCCTCTCTCTCTCTCTCTCTCTCTGCCACCTCCCTCGTTTTTCCTCCTCTGCTTATTTAAATACATTCTCTGTTTTTCCATTCGCTCTCGATTGCCCTTGTTGTCTCTCTCCATCTCTCTGTCTACACGAGTCTTAAAATTGAGCTGTGAATAATTAAGGACACATTATGAGCTTTACCGCTTCAACTTGATGTTATTTTTCAGGAGCGTAGCATCAGCATCGCGCAGCCGTGCCGTTAGCAGGTAGCAACGCGCAGATATAGACACAGAGTGAGAGGAGCGATAAAAAAGGAGATGGAAAAAAGAATGAAGGACGCTCGTTTTCTATTTAGCACTCCGCAGTGTCTCTGCTGTGAACGATGCGTGCAAATACTCCACATTTCATTTCTCAGAACAACCGTTCCGCACGCGCTCCGTTCGGTGCTCGAGTGGTTGCCATGGATACCTCTTAATGTCGCCCAGCATGCACCGTACTGCTAGCCGTGTTAGCCCAGAGCTAACGGTGCGCTGCTGATTTCAGAGCGCTCTGACCAAATGAGGATGAGGAAGTGTGTGTAAAGAATGCAGTGGTCATGATGTGACTCATCAAGAGCATATCAGCTTGTTTCCCTAGAACATCCAGTTAGTTTCCAAACTCACAACATTACTGATTTACTCTGAACAGAACTTAAGTTACTTACGCTGATACAGTGTAAGGTGGGATCCATGTTTGCGTGTTTATATGAGGCATTAATGTAACCAAGGGAGACAGATGTGGTGTGTTGAATGATGTTGGTTTTTTAGCAGAAAATTAGAAAAGATCAGAAAGGATCAGTTGTCTGCAGTTGCCGTTTGGTTTGATATGTGATGCATAATTTGATGACGTTTATACTTTTTAAATGTGGCTTAAGTGTCCATAAATGTCTTGTTTTGTGGGGTCAGCGTATATCAAATCTATCAACGTTTCGTGAGTCGCGTAACTGTTCAAATGCAGATGTACGTTCTTACAGTACGTTCTTATTTTAGGAGTGTAATTAATTGGAGCGGTTATGAATAAGTGTGCAGTTAAATCACAGTGACGATCTGTGTTTGTGCTAGTGTGTGTGTAACAAGCATGACATAAGCAGTTATGACAGGAGCTGAGTGTGTGTGTGTGTATCACTGTCCATGGCAGCTGGTAAAGACACATACAGTAACTGTATAATGAGAGCTCTGTTACAGCCAGGCTGAATCTGTCTGCACTCATCTGTGTAATATAGCCCTGCAGCCTTGTGTTTGTGTGTGGGTGTGTGTGTGTATTTTTGTATGTATACTGTATGTGTGAGTCCAGGCCTCCGCCTCTGTGTCACTTACACATGAATGCACATGATTTATCTCAGACAGCATTATTTGAGCATCATTTGTTTGTTACTGAAATTAGTTATTATTAAATCGACTGTTTAGCCATTTGAAATAGGACTTCACAATGACTATTTTGACAGCATATTGTGAGTTTTATCATTTCAGTAAACTTCGAGGACTGAATGCATAAAATGTGTGTATAAAAACATGTACAGTGTTTGATGTGATTAATTCAGTGTGTTGTGCGCCTTAACTTCGCCTCTCACTCCATTTGAGTGGATGATTTTGACCACCATCATTGCCAACTGCATCGTACTGGCTCTCGAACAACACTTACCAGATGGAGACAAAACTCCACTGTCAGAACGACTGGTAAAGTGGCACACACACGCACACACACATGCATACTGTACACACACACACGCACACACACATGCATACTGTATACACACGCACACTACACTATTCCTCTGTTCGTGATGTGGCATAACATTTATTTAAACACACCTCACAAAGTATACTTTATACTCGCCGTGCTGTTTAATTACAAATGAGAGTATGTACTTGTCTATTGGAGTCACACCTGTTTGTAAATGAAGTCAATACAACACACACTGACACGAGACGATGAGATTTACACATTTGGTGCTCACTAAACAAAAGAACTCTCAGTTTTTTTAGGTGAAAATATCTTCACTAATTACTCGTCTGTGCTTTCCGTTCTCCTGCAGGAAGAAACAGAGCCGTATTTCATTGCTATTTTCTGTTTCGAGTCGGGCATTAAGATTCTGGCGCTGGGATTCGCCTTTCACAAGGGCTCCTACCTGAGGAACGGCTGGAATGTGATGGACTTCGTCGTGGTGCTCACCGGGTGAGTTATACACACATACACACACACTCACGCATACGCACACACACACACTCACACATACACACACACACATACGCACACACACACACACACATACAGACACACACACACTCACACACACACACATACACACACACACACAAACACACATACAGATACACACACACA
>JAZGTI010010216.1:0-17921 GCA_036877585.1 Botia kubotai
AGAGACAGAGATTTTCAAAGGCAAAGGTTATAGACTCAAAAGTTGTAGCCAATCAGGTGTTTTGTCACTGTCTGCAGGCACTCCTAGGTTTATTATAATGAATAATAGTATTGCAGTATATTCAGAAGCATGATCTTGTGTGTCTACATTCACAATGAGTTTAATTTTCATGTAAATTTAAAATTAGATGCCTTCTCTTCACAGAATTATGCATGGATGAACCTACAGGCATTAGTGTGTGTCCCTGTGGGTGTAGACACTCCTGCTTGAGGACGTGACATTTGGAGATTCTCTATCATTCTCTATCATTCTTCAGGTCATCGCGAATGTTGAGTCTGTTGAGTATGTGTCAGTTGTTACACAGTAACAGCACTTCCTGACCCCCGGGATCCCCAGCCTCAGTTAAACCTCTCGCCTATCCGTTTCTGTCCTCCCCCTTCCCATGTTTCTGTCTTTAGATAATGGTCTTACTTTATTGCACTAAGAAGGTTTAGAAGCTCTAATTAACGTCAAGGAATGTTGAAGATTCAGGTGTCTCTCACACACAGTCTTATTCATTAAGGAAGAGAAGATCACTGGGGTAAAGAATCTTGAATCTCGTATTATTCTTTCTTTTGCTGGATTGTCTCCATTTCTTGCTAACATCCATCACTGATCTCACATTAGACAGCTGGTCCATTCTCAGAAATGTCATGTTTGGTATCATTTTACATTATACACCTAGTGTATGTTGCATAACCATTTAAGCATAAAACATTTATTTTGTTTAGCTATGCTGTGATAAATTCATACTTAAATTTAATTTCTACCCTTAAATATAGTGGCTGAGTCATATTTAGCATACTTAGCATGGCACAGAGTACAGACATAATGACTATGAATGTGGTTTGATGATAATTGCTAGTTACGGCTGTCATCATCAACCCTGCAACATTTTGACTGGCTGAAATTCCATTGTGGAAATCTTGTTTAAAGAAACTCTCAACCCAGAGAAATTATTTAGATAATGTTATTTACTGTATATATATATATATATATATATATATATATCAGACTGTCCGAGCAGTAAAAACCTCTCTACTTTTTACTCTTACCGATGGATTTTCAGGCTACTGAAAACTGTGGTCCTAACACTGCTCATGTTCCAACTCATTATCATCTTGTTTAATCTCTCCACCTCTTAAGGAAGATGGGCCTTCTGTATCTAACATGGTTATGGTCCACTGTCCGTTCTACTGTCCCCTGCACTCTGTCATTCTTTATTTATTGGTTATGTTAAAAGTTGACATGCTTCCACTATGTGCAGTGCAGCAAAGATGCAAGTCTAGATGCAATACACTATTTTGGATAAGGACAGAAAGGTAATCTATGAAAATTAAACAAAACCAGTGTATAAAAATAAGTACTTCTATTAATTCTAATATCTGCTAATCCCAGAAAGGGACAGCCAGTCTAAGACTAAAGGAATCATTTCTCCTTAGCACAACCTGTTAATTTGAAGAAAGGACAAAGGTAATTTTCATAGCATTGGAAGCGTTTGCATAGTGACAGTTTGTAGGTTTGAAGAGCGTGCTATCTAAACATGAACTGTTCATTAATCAGCCCAGGTATTAACAGTGCTAAACACCTTTATATTGCTCCTATTAGCAGCTCTCTAGATCTCTGTTAAAGAACTAAAGGAAATTTACACTACAATGTGTACATTCCCCAGCTCCATGTTGCTCTTGAACAGATATAACTCTTGCGCGCATGGAGACATATATTTACTTCTGGTCTAAATGGAGGTTGCCATAGCGCTTAACAAATTACTGCAATCATGCTTACTGGGCTAATTGCCCATGAGCACCAGCTGGGCAGCAGTGGTTAGCAAAGAATGACACATAATTCCTTTAAATGACACAGTCAATGGAAGGCTGGAGAATGAAGATGCCAGAATGGACAAGTGGATGTTCTTTAAAAAAATGACCAATAAAAGTCTGTGATGCATGAATGTTACTTACAAAGCCATTCTTCTTAATTGCATGAATTGAGATGTCCAAACGATACATCGAAAGACACAAAGGAAATGCAGGGATGTAGGAACATACATACTGTAAGTGATCTGGCTGAACAGTGAAAGATATATTTGTTCGAAATATGGGGGTTTGATGATTTGGATTGCAGTGTTGGGCTGGTTGTATTCATTGAGTCTACTATTGGGAAGTGTAATTATGCAATATTATGGCCCGGTTCTTTCATTGAGCCATCACCTACTGGAATTGATTTTTTAGGCTGTCTTTTCCTCCAATTTTCTCGTCATTACCTTTAGTATGTCTTTACACAGAACAGAAATGAGTCGAGCTCCGGTTGACACTGCAGGCTATTAAATGTGTTTTTAGTAAATGATCTTCGAGTAAAGCACACGTTTAGTTCAAAAATGATGTTACCAGTGTTGTGATTTCCAGATCACATTTCAAAGTGATATATTTGCCCCTTGACCAGTTTCGTGGCTGCAGTATTTACCTCAAAAGCCAACATTTCTTCAAGTAATCCAGCGAGACATTTTATGCACAGTATGTAATTCACATATTACCTGGCTAAGATGATTGTCAACAACTTAGCAATGAGGGAGCACTTTAAAATCTCAAATGAGGGTGCACGTTTTTGTGATTTCTGTCAGTTTCACATTGACTGACAGAAAAAGGCCTTAAAAGAGACTAACTAACCCTGGCAGAGCGGTGAACCTGTAACCCTGTACACTTCACACTCTCAGGTAATCACACTGGAGTCGTTTCGAGTGCTGCAGCTGATTGACTTGCTATCACTGATTTTCAAAGCCTAGCAATCACTGTTACAATGACTTTATATCAGAGCTGTGGTGTAATTTCTTTCAATGGAAACTGACATGGAACAGAGTGAGATGAGGGGTGAACGGGAGGAGGCGAGAGAGAGAGATTTGTTCTCAGTGTGGATCAAATGCATAAAGGTGATGAGGTACTGACCCCTTCTGAGACATGTCTAGCTAAAACAAGATACAGAGCTGACCTTAGAAGTCTTAAAATTTTGATTGAGAGACTGTGGTTGTCTGGTGATTTAAATGATGATGTTCAAGAGTTATCAGCAAGGACAGATTATGCTTCTGTAGGGTGCTGTTTTTTAAAGGCTCAATTACATTGCAAATATGAGAAAAGTTTGCTATTTCAAGATATATAGTTTTGTAAGTAGATGTCTTGCATGTTATACATTACAAAAGAGGCAACAATGTAGCACAAAGTATGCAAGTATGCAAAATTAAAGGGCGTCAATAAGGTGTTAGAAGGGACTGTAAGCAGGGGCCACAAACAGACATTTCTTTGCACCACATTGTAGTTACAGCCACATTTTTAGATTCTGTTTGTCTATTTATATCAGTTTTACTTCTAGGGTAATTCGTTAAAATGTGGCCCCTGAAAATCCCAGAATCCCCCTGAGTAATTGAGTTTTTCCTCGTAGTCTTGTTAAGGTGTGTGTTCTCCTTTTTCCCATGAGGGGATGGAAAGATTGATTTCTAATGGTCAACTTATCATTGAATGGGCCATTCATTTTGAATGTTTACAAATCAAATTACTATTTATTGTAACATTAATATGCGTGTCACTCACAGGCTAAAGTAGCCATGTTAAACCAACAATGCAGCCTGTTTTCTGAGGTGATGCTTGATTACGGGATCTTAAGAGGACATGGAACACGATTTCATGTTTGAACTCATGAATCAGATGCAATCATCTATCCATAATCACCTCAAGAGAAATGTGTCATTATTTGAGTATGGACCTCAGCAAAATATAGTATGATGAACAATTGTTTTTGCTCTGTTTGCTATCAACTGGCCAATAGTGTCAACCCAGCAGGAGTCACATCAAAATTCAGAGACTCCAGAAGCACAGCTGAGAGAATGTGAGCGAGCTGAAGAACACGGATAAATGATCAAATAGCGGAATGATGAAATTGAGAATCCACTTTTAAAGCAATCAGAATGTAAAATACAACAATATGAAAAACCCACTTTGATTCTGACCAATCAAAAACAAATGAAGCAAAAATAAAAGAGACACAAAGCAGCTTATGGGGTAAGCACACAGGAAAGAGTCAAACAAGAGATGTGATCAGAGTTTAGATGTCTGTTTATCAAATGCATAAAATAGTCAATATGTCTGTTGAAATAAAATGCTTAAAACTCAGAATTGTGTAATTATTGCTAATAAACTAAAAATGTATAACACTCTGGGGCTTGGTATTTAATATCGAATAGGTTCATGAGACCAGAGCTGTTTAGAATATGTTGTTACAAGTAGTGTTATGTTGACTTGCATACAAGTTTTCTATCACTTCAGAAAAAAAAATCTATTTATAATGAAAAAGGGTTTACCTTACACACAGGAAGAGTTGTAATTTTAAGTGATCACAGAACAAATTATGAAAAACGTTTCATCCTCCAACTAAAACTAGTCAATTTATGCTAATCTTTACAAAGCAAACAGTGTGAGAACAAAAGACATTTAACTGAAACCCACGTTGACGTCTTCGCGCTGCACGCTAGATCATTTCATACCTTTTGAAAAATAATAGCCTTCTATTTAGCAATATTCAGGCTCAATTTTCAACAATTAATTACACTGGATTGGCAGCGCAAAAAACACCAGTTGCCATGAAAAGGATTTGATTTCAATTATCTCGGCTCAAAGGGGGTATGATTTCCGAATACACTTAAGCAAAATTATAACAGGACTTCGCTCCCCAGAAAATTGGGTGTGTTTAAAGAGTGATTATGTGGTGAATGGACGGGTGTTCAATGGGAGTGAATGCTCCAGGCTCACTATGAAAAGCACTCAATTATCCTTGATTGCTCCCCTTCACAGTGTAGCCAGTGGAGTTATTGCTGTGATTGGGGAGAAATTTACATGCGGTCTTTCTGCTGAGGGAAACAGAAAGGGCTGCAGGGTTAAAGATTTTGAAAAGACAGCCGAGGGGTCAGTTCAGCAGATGTGGTGGAGAAGGAGCCTGAACGGGTCATTAGGGGTGGTGGCAAATAAAGGTGGATAAAAAAAACAGTGAGAAATAAGAAACAACATGGAGTTCAGCAGGAGTTCAGATGGAGTACAGATACTTAAGTGGTTAAGATTGTATATATTTACATCATGAAATAAAACCACATGAAACCTAGTAGACAACATGTTTCTGAAGGCAATACCTTTAGAACAGAGTTCTATTCCTCTCATATATATCTGCTTTAATCATGAGTGAAAACTGAGTGCATAATAAGCCTTAATGTACACTGCTTATTTAAATACTTAGAAGTATAATGTCTTGTTGCCAAGTTACGTTTTGTTATTAGTTGTCTCTCTGTTTTGCTATATTTGAAACAATGCAGTGTTGAGTAAATATACCTTATAAGAGCACTTATTTGTCCTTGTAGCATACATTTACATTTGTTTAAAAACTGTTTCTTTGAACTCCTTTGGGTGCTCATACAACTTTGTCAACTACTGGTTGGGCTGATTGTGTAAAGTGGCTTATAAAGACACCTGCACTCATAATAATACTTGCTATAATCCTCCTGCTAATCAACAAGTCACCACATACTCCACACACTCACAATAGCGACCCCTGAAAATGTTCGGTTCCATTCTGTATAGAACGTGTCTTAATCCGTGGTTGGTAATCAGTGATTTAAATTGACCATTCAATATTTAAACATGTTAAGCCCTCTCAACGGTGGTTTGTGAATGGCTTTTCAGACCTTAAGTAGGACATTATTTCTGTATATTATTCATTGCTTTCAATGTTAGGTCAAAGATGGTACACATAAATCGTACTCTAGTCCAACGACATGACGCTTAACGGCGTTCTTTTCAATGACCAAATGACAAATCACCCTATACACCAAACTAATTGGATGACTGCTTAGTTTGAAGGAATTAAAAACAGGCTTACGACTGGCATAGACTTAACAACTCGATTTTCTGCCTTTGACAAGAAGAAACCAAAGCAGGAAGCTGGGGTAAGCGTAAGCTTCTTAATTTGCATGAATAGTGAAAACAAGTATTTGGCATTAATTCCCAGATTACATGGACACCTATGGAGGCGCTTTCTGCGCAGCGATTACCATGGTTGCGAAAACTACTCATTTTTGTCACAAAATGGTAACAGATTTTTTTAACGTTAAACGTTAACGTTGACGGCTTAGGATGGCATCATTATAGACCCAAATTACACTTCGTTTCAGTGTTTTCGTGCAGGTAAAAATATAGGCTAATACACTCGACCAATTCGTGCTGTTAATTTTATCATGCATGTAAACACATTGAAATAATTGCACTAATAAAATGGTTATTTTTTGTTTCGTTGTGGATTATGCATATTTTCCTTTTCTTTCACAGTTCCACTTGACAAGGGGCAAAAAAAGGTAAAAGTTAGGCTCACCACAAGCCTAACAAAATGTAATTCAAGCATTAACTACTTGACGCACGTCGGTCCGCCTTGCATTTCTTAAGAAATATACCTCACAAATAATTTTCGATTCAGTTTATTTTTTTATTAGGTTCACAGAATATTTTCATGGTTCATTCGTCAAGAAAGGCATACAGTTAATTTCTCTCCCTGAAGTATGTGGGCTCATAATACATAAATAAAGCTCTTTGTAATGCACCTAAAAGCCTATTATATTCAGTCATATCCAACACAAAAAGTGCACCATTTTCACAGATCTTAATACCCTAAGAAAGTACATGTGGATTAAAAAACCTTGTCACTACGCAAAGACCTTTGAAAAGGTGACATTTGTCTGAGAGCGTAAACGCGTCTTCTCCTGTTGGCTTATCGTTTGTCGTAACCAGCAGATAAATTTATACCCGCATATGAAGACATTAAAATTGTGAGGCAAAATGAACAAGATAAAAATATCTAGATGGTACAATCTACAACCATTAAAACACATTCAGCACGTATTACCACCAGAGACAAAACATATTTAGAATGATAAATGTTAATAATCTAGATATCAGTGATTCTGCTTGACTTTGGTCTTTTGCCGTCTCTCAGTGAGATGCGAGTGCTTCAGCACTTCTCCCCAGCCATTGCAGCAGCTGTGATGTGAGTCAGCTGAGCCGAATGCTCCTTTGCTTTGAGACGCAGTGCTGCTATGCTGGAAGCGCGGGGGTCCACTGATGGAGCGGTAGGTAATGAGGGCGATGAAGAGGGGAGAAGGTTGGTGATGTGGGAGCTGGGTTGAATTGGACCCTCGATGAAAGGAAGAGGTATCCTTTGCAGTGCCATTGGATTCAAGCTTGTAAACAGCCTGATGAGAAATTAAGAAACATAATATTATAATGTGCTTCAACACATAAATATATTAAGTCCGGCTTAAAACTGATGCCATTAACCATAGAATAACAAACTGTAAAAATAAGCAATACACAAAACTCTATATTCATAAAATATCTATGAATAATGCCTTGATTTGTTTCAACCGTGCAGATAAAGCTGACCTTCCAAAAGTAGGGTTGATAAAAGCAGGATGTCTAAACATGGCTGCCCCTAACAGAGCACTGAAGCTGTGGGGAGAGGGAGAGCTTGTGGGTGGCTGTGCCAGTCTTTGGAGGGGGGCAGGCCAAGCTGAATCGATAGCTGGATGTGGGTTCGGGACAAAAGGATTCCCACTCAGGTAATGACACAAGGGCTGTGCAGCGGGAGGGGTTCCAGGATAGTGTACGCTCAGAGAGTGTGACTGGACCCCTGTCTTTTCCCTTTTCCTCCATTTTGCTCGTCGGTTCTGGAACCAGACCTTAAGAGCAAAGTGATGTCAGTTGTAAGTTAAAAATCCCTTTTTGTATTGTGGTACATTTGTTTACAAAATCGTGTCACACTTTCTTGAAAGCACAAGTTATTGCCTGTGTAACAAGGTAAATAGGTTTATTGTCATTCACAGTAAGAATTAAAATATATAGGGAAAATAGGCAAATTGCAATTAAGTATTTGTTTGAACGTTCTAAATTAGACTGTAATTTTTTTATTCATCGAAGTCAATTTCACAAGATTCCTTACAAGCACTCGAAACAATCAGCATAGACAATTTATTGTATGAAATTTATACAATTTAATGTATAAATGTAACAGAAAACATTAAACTTTTTTGTAATAAATTATAGGTCTACTTTGAGACAATAACAGGAACCTTTAAACAGAATCAGGATTCACTGGTGTTTTTTTAATTGTTCCCTGTCGTAGCATGTTTCCAGTAAAACTAAACAGGCCTAATTTTAAATGTTAAAAAAGTAACAATACTTACTTGAACCCGCGCTTCTGTAAGGTCTAATCTCATTGCCAGCTCCTCCCTTAGAATAAATAAGAAAACATTTATATGGGCTGTCTTAATATTTGCTGCTAATGTAGCCTACTACTATTTTTAATGTACTCATTTGTTTATATTATAACCATAATTGTGAGCAAATAATAATATCCACCTAATGTTCATAACATTGTTTCGCTTTACTGCACACGACAAAGATTAAAAGCGGCAAACTAAAGAATGAAAAAGAATGTATTATGAAATAAAAAGAATTCTTAAAAATAATATTTAAAGCCAGTGTGTGTAGTATGCTTAGTTATTTTATCTGTTTATTTTAACCTGAAAATTACTTTTCACATGAATGCTCAATTTTTTATAAAAATCATTGCCACGCGTTTAAGGTATTAAATAACTTTTAATTAAAAAATCTACGTATTCATGACCTGCCAAGTGTTGTTGTTACCTTGTGAATACATCTGGATAGTGAGTCTTTCGGAAAGCTCTTTCCAGCTCCTCTAACTGATAGCTGGTAAATGTAGTCCGATATCTCCTCTGTTTTCGTTTAAACATACCATCTTCAGTGTCACTTCCAGCTGATAAAGTATTTTCCTCACTGTTCTTCAAATATGTTTCTCGCTCTTGAAGCCCTATTTGTCTTGGAGACAAGTCCTTCTCTCTACATAGTCTTTCATTATCTGTTACTTCCTCCTCTGGTCTTTGCGCGGGACTGGAAGTGCTGTTGCAGGACTTAAGAGACGCGTGTTCCTGAAAGGTTCTACGACTGATGTTTAATAAAGAGGCCTCAGCGATTAAGTTTTCACAAGATTTGTGCAGTGCTCGCGGCTCCGTTGCCTCACTGTCATCTGTGTGAATTTCTTTCGAGGAGTCCGTCATTGTCCCCAAGGGGGCAAAGGGGCGGCGGAGCTTGGGCGGCAGGTGCATGTCCGTTTGAAGGGGCGACAAACTGTTTGGTGTTGCTGTTAGCAAAGAAGGTTTTGTTAAACAACCGTCAACTTGGTAAATATATTTAACATTTAGAAATGAAAATATTTATACCAAACTTATAGTCACTTCTAATAAAGGATATGTCTAGATTAAAATTCTGCTGTCAGTCGCTTGAATTGTATTACTAAAATGCACTAATTTAAGGTATTGGCTTACTTTGTTTGAGTTTCTCAAACAATTAGACAATGCAGTTTTTAACAGTTATGAAACAAATACATCACAGTGCAAGAACTTACGTTCAGATGCCAAAATGCGCTCTCTTGCTCCTGCGAAACCTGGTTCTCCGACGACTTTGACTTTTAAGGGACTTTTCCTACCAAGAATGCTGTCGATGCAGTAAGAAGACAACAGAGCGGCCGATTTACGTTTGCAGTTTGTTTGATCTGGATTATTCCCCTCTGCTTCTTTGCTCATATCTCTGGCTTTCATAAAGGCACTGCTCGATGACTGATAGCAGTGGAGGCTCGCGCACGCTGATCTTTGTACTGATGCTTCAGCTTCCAAAACTCATCCACAGCATCTGATTGGTTATTCTGTGAAAGGCGCTGTATGCTCCAATTTAAAGACCCTATCGTTTTCTCTGGCAATATACCATTGCAAATAACTTGTTCACATTTGACATTAGACTCTAAATTACTTTAGAATAGCAATAGTAAGGCCACATTATAGTATACATGTGTACTATAATATCTTATATTATCGTAATTATAAGCTATATAATATCTTATATTTCAATATTAATATATATAAATATTAATATAGGCTATACTAAATATATGAATAATAACTAACCGTATAATTATGGATTTCTTTACCCTAGTAAGTAGCAAGAACTATTGCACTTTCATTTCTAACCTGAAATGACAATAAAAGGAGATAAACAGCACATATAATGCAATTGTTAGGTTCCAGTTTTCTTCATCTTAGTTACAAAGCTATCACGGATTTGTAAATGCACACCTAGGTTTATGAGCAGGTTTATGTGGCGTTTAATTGCGGGACGCTTTCCATAAACTGCGCCTTGAGCGCCATCTGCTGTGTATACTGACGTACATGGTAAAACCATCTTAAACATTTCCGATTTGACTGACATAAATAGAAAAATGTGAATAAAAAAGTAAAATGTGAATAATAAAAATGAATAATAAATACGTTCATACATACACCAACACCACCAATTTATAATATTTTTATTATAATAAAAACAACTTGAATAATTATAGTATTAAAAATTCTAAAAGCAGACCAAATGACACAAACAGCCTATTTTTATGATAGGCTTCGGAGAATTTAATTAATTGGATCCTATATTTCAATAAGTCATTCTGTATTTGTTTATTTAAAAGCATGCCATTATTTACATAGCACTGTTTTTGCGCATATAGTTGTCATAGTCACGCGTCAAGGTCTCCATGGAAACAGAACACAACTTGGTAACGTGCTACAAAGCAACAGAAACTTTACAGAAAAATGACAGCCATCCACGAGGTAGCTGAAGAATCCGTTGACGGTCCATATTACCTCGAGAAAGTTTTTATTCCCGAGGACTCCGAGGATGATTATAAATATGAGGAAGTGACTGTCGACGACGAACTCAGCATAACTGAGGGAGAAGAGGATCTGGAAACTGCGGTTAAAGCTTTGCGGGATCGAATCGATGCCACCGAATGCACAACACAGAGGATCCCTTCGACCAGACATCCAGTCTCTAAAATACCTGAGGTGGTGGACGACTTTCTCCGCAATTATTTGGTAAAAATGGGCATGGAACGAACGTTAGATTGCTTCCAAACCGAGTGGTTCGAGATGCTACATAAAGGCTTAATAAAAACAGACCAAACGGAACTTGTTCCGGATGCCTATACACACAACCAGCTCCTGGACAACGAGCTAAAGAATGTACAACGAGAACGAGACAGCTACAAACAGGCTGCGTACGAAGCTGGAGAGACCATAGTGAAACTTCAAAGAGAGAGGGACTTCCATAGGATGCAGCACAAACGTGTAGTTCAGGAGAAGAACAGACTTATTGAGGATTTAAAAAAGTTGAAGAAGCACTATGCATCCTACGAGCCAGCTCTTAGACAGCTAAATGAGAAATATCAGACAGCCCTGAGACAGAAAATGCTGGTTAGTCTAGAAAGAGACAGAGCTTTTAGTCAGGCCCAGAATCTAGACAGCACTCTCCGCATTGCACATTCTTCCCCAGGATCCCAAACAACTGCAAGAGTTGCCAACCCTTCACAGGAAAGACAGAAAATCCAGAAGAGTCCAGAAAGAGGAAAACACCCACCTTGTGACATTGCATCATATGATACTATTAAAGACCCAAACAAAAACACTAAACATCCCAAAGACTCTGAATTCCCAGCGAGCACTCGTGTCAATCCATACTTGCCACAAATCAAAGCTCTTTCCTCCCATAACAACAAGTCATCCAACCTCTCTCTCTCAAAGTCCTTCAAAGCTCATACTATGGCAGTGAGCTTCCTCGCTCTTCATCCTCGTAAAATGATAGTAGCTTCCTCAAGCGATGACCAGCTTTGGAGATTATGGGGAATACCAAAGGGTGAGATGATCGTGACTGGTGAGGGTCACACTGATTGGCTATCATCCTGTAGTTTCCATCCCAGTGGTGGTTATTTGGGTACAACGAGTGGGGACACCACAGTTAAGATTTGGGACTTTGCTCAAGGTCGATGCGTGCTTAGCTTGGAAGGACACATTCACGCCACCTGGGGCTGTTCCTTTCATTCTTGTGGTGACTTTGTGGCGTCTTGTTCTATGGACAACACAGCCAAAGTATGGGACTTGAATAGCGAGCGTTGCCGCTGCACTCTGCGCGGACATGTTGACTCCGTGAACAGCATTTACTTCCTGCCTTTCTCAAACATCCTGCTTACCTGCTCTGCAGACAAGACCATCTCTCTTTGGGATGCCCGTGCTGGATTGTGTGCCCAGACATTTTATGGGCACAAGCATTCATGCAACCATGCAACCTTTAATGCCACTGGTGACACAATTGCGTCGTGTGACTCTTTTGGGGTGATCAAATTATGGGATGTAAGGAATGGGTCAGCTATGGTGACCATGGACACCGGGCCACATCCCAGCAATCAAGTGGCCTTCAGTCCAAACGGAAGAATGTTAGCAGTTGCAAGTAATGATGGCTCTGTGAAAACAGTAGAAATGGCATCTTTACATTTGTCAAGTCTAATAGGTCACGAGGATGCAGTTCAGAGTGTCGTTTTTGATCATAAAGGAGAATACCTGCTATCTGCAGGGTCAGATGGTGCAATTCTCATCTGGTCATAGGAATACATGTTTGCAGTGCTGAGAAATGGATTTTAAATGAAAATACATCGTGACATGTTTAGTTTTTGATAAATATAAATTAAGTATGTGTAGTCATCAAAAAAATAAAATGTTGTGTTTTGCACAAATATTTTTTCAGATCTATAAAAAAACTTAAAGATTTGAACTAGTTCAGTTTCATTTAACTATAAGAAATAAAATACCTTTTTTCATGTTTTTTATGAAGTGGTGCATTAAATTTTCATTCTCTGGAGTGTACAGACAATCAAGTGTGAGCATTCAATTAACAATTTTATAAAAGAAATTGTTTATTCTTTTTATAAAATAAAAAACACTTTCAGACTAAAGTAATTTACTTTATTAGCAAATCCTGTTTTGCCATAGAAAACTACAAAAATTCTGTATAATCCATCACAAAAACCTTTTGTAGCATGAATACAAATAAAATGTAATAGAAACGGCAGTTCTCCTCGTCTTTGGGTGGCGCGTTTGTCTCAACGCATGGGAAGTTGAAAACGGAAGTGCGTATCTAGAAAACCAGATACGCCCCCCTCATGTTATTGGCTCGTGTCGCAGACTGGAGGAAAATTATATATTCCGTTAATCAGATTTATTAAAGATTAAGATTTATTTTAAAATCACAGTGTAGTTTGTCAGATTAATGCTTTATTTAATGTTTTAATAGAAGAACAGCGGAGAAACCATTCACCCGACTGGACAGTTCTCTGACAGCAAGCAAACGCATCACCCTGAATTCCTGATGTCGATCATGTCGCTATAAATACACATCGTTTAACAAATTTAGATTACATTTAAAAGCATATTGACAATTTCCTAAGCTGTTAAAGCCTAACTCGAGCACCGTCAAAATGATGAAAAGCGTAGGAAAGCTATTTGGGTTAAAACGAAAATGCGCGCCCCCCAAATCTCGCACCGACAAGAAAAAGATAAATCCAGTTGATCGTATGCTGGATGACAGTGACGAGGGCTCGTACGCGAGCACGACGAGCATCAGTTCAGAAAGCGAATACCAGAACTCCGATGATGAATCTAGGAGCTCCGATAGCTCATACAGAGCACGAGAGAGTGACAGCGACAGCAGCGAGACGGACGAAAAATGCACCGAGTCTCGAAGACAGAGAAAAAGATCCGCCAGCGCGACGCCGTTAGACGACGACTCGAGCGATTCGTCCAGCGACGTCGGCGGAGAGCCGCTCAGAAGAGCGCTGCAGAGAAAACGACTCAGACTGCCGGAGGATTCAGAAGACGAGGCTTTGAATAAGAAAAAGAGAGCGGCAGAAGTTAAACAAGCTGCAGCCAAGAGAAGAGAGAGAAAGAATAAACTCATTGAGCTGTCCAAGAGGAGAAAGTCAGGTACCTCGCGGCGCAGACGCAGAACATTGGTAAGTAGACGCTAGTAAAAATGTTAAGAGAAGTATTTATTTTTAATAGCTGGGTATTTTACAGGGTTCAGAGGAAGAAGAGGAGAGAGAAGGAGATAAAGGGAACAAACTGGGGGAGCAGAGTAAAGCAGATGATTCTAAAGATGAATCTAGTGTGGCAGAGAATGGCAGTCCTCTGAACAGCAGCGAGGAGGAAAAACTTGATGACAACGACAGTCTGAAAGATTTTGTTGTGGAGGAAGATGAACAAAAGAAGGATGAAGATGAACAAAAGAAGGATGAAGAGAAAGAGGGGGAGGCAAAAGAGAAGACCTTCCTTTCTCACCTTCCACGCCAATGTAACACCTTTGGTTCTATCTTTTGTTTTATGTTTATAAAGTTTAGGTTTCTGTTGACCTCATTTTTTCTTCTTGCTTTACAGTTATCACAGGATCTCAGCTCACCCACTTTAAGTTGGTGGTCAAAGCCTTGTTGATCAATGTCCTGGATCCATCCTTCCTCAAGTCACTTTATAGTATGTTTATGGATTTTTGTGTTTTCTTCTGAACTTAAGTTTAAATATATAAAGAATATATTCCTTAATAAGAATGGCATAGGAACAAACCTAGTCAGGTTTGTGGCAGAGAAGCAAATGGAGTAATCGATAAATCAGTCATTGAAAGCCTACATTTATTGACCACCAATTTATCTCCATTCTGCCTGGAAGTTCTATCTATCTGCATGTGAACTTGTTCAAAATCAATGCTATATTTGTGCTTTTTTACTTTTTGACTGCAGGTGGCGAGCGAACAAAACGGTACGCCCAAGAGATGAAGTCATCCTTGCACCATTTTGATGAACGGTTGGTTCTCCCCCGCCTGGAGAACCTGAAGCAGAGGAGTCGCTGGAAGGACCGTTACAAAGTAAGACAGAGCATTGCAGATGTTATTATGGCTTTAGCATAATTGCTTGCTTTTCTATTAGACTATTAATTGTAAATGGAGTGACCAAATGAATATTTGAGGCATGCGTTAATATTTGTTTTTAAACAGGAACGGGTGGAATGTTACCCCAAGTTGCAGGTTATGGCAACAAGGGCCCTTTCGAAAGGATGTGAAGCTTGTGAGCTCCACAGAACAGGTCGCTTCACTGTGCGGCTTTCTGGGCAGTTGTATCACAACACCACCCTACAGGAAGACCAGTTTATGCCTGATGACTCACAGGTCTGCTGGTTCCCATACAAGTGGCTTATAAATACTGACCCTACATTGTTAGGTGATGATGTAGATGTTGATGGCTACTTGATTTGTTTTTCTGTATGTTAAAAATCGCAGAGTTTCTTTGTTGGCTCTGTCTGTGCCAGTCGTACTGAGGTCTACCATGGCCTGAAGCACTTTAAGTTCCATCTGTTCGAGAGGTGTCGTACAGCTTTAAAAGCTCAGAAGGAAGTAGAAGAAATTGGTAAAGATGGAGAAGACAACAAGCCAGTTAAAGACACAGTCAACAAGGTGTTCACCAAACTGCAAGAGGGAGGCTGGATCAGTGAGGTATGTATGTGAAACATGCTTAAGGATATTTAAAAAAATAACGAAAATAACCCATTCCAGCATAATACATCACTGAGGTTAAAGTAGAGGTTAAGTTTACAAACATGTTGGTCGTCTCATTAATTGTTTCCTGTTTTGCTTCCGTTTATCAAGCAATACGAGAAGTTTCAAGAACATCTCAATTCTGCTGATTTCTTCCAGGAAGAAAAGCTGGACTGAACCATTGTTTAAGGCACCAGTTTACCATTTAATTTCTGTAAATAATTTTGTCACATAGCATGACTAACTTGTTTTTAAAAGCTTATGCTTAAGATTTAGCATTTTAATAATACAGCTACATTTCAAATTATACTCCATTGTGTATGTTAATCTTTGTGAAGAAAATCAGTAGCCTGCATCATTCATGCAAACATCATTGTTGTATCTGCACAAGTTGTAACCTAAAATATTCACACTGATCCAAGCATTGTTGGATTCAAAAATTCCAAATATGTATGATGCTCTGAAAATGGCTTTTGAATCAAGTTGAATCTTTGTGTCACTTTGTATATAACAGTCTTTAACAAGTATTCTCTTTGTTCTGTTTATAAATGCTTCGTTATAACCCAAGTGTGTAACAGTTCTTTGGGTTCAGTCTTCTAAAACAAATTCTGCCAAAAGGTCAGTGTCAGAAGCCCAAAAACTTCAATTTCATAAATCAAATTTTAAGTTTTATTAGAAACAGGGTTGACACACTTTATATAACAATCTATCAGGCTAATGATGCTGAAGAACAATCCTTACAGGAGACCAAGCTTGAACTCAGTCATGATGTGAGGCTCACCCATGATCTCACACTGAGCAGGATCTGAAGAAAAATGATAAATGTGTACATAAGATTTTCAAAATCAACTGTTGTACAAACAGCAATCATTAGTGCCATACGTTTCTACAGCAAACTTTTATACAATGCTAAATATAGCTCTGAGGTACATCACAGGTAATGTGTGAGTTATGATAGATTGTTTTCGTACCACTGAGGATGTCCTCAAAGCCAATGGTGTCATCACTACCTCTTAGAGTATCCAGGGCCAGATTTGAGCTCAGTAGGAAGGGCAAACGCTGAATCTAAGGAGAAAAGTACAAAAACTGAACTACTGAGAACTTCATTTGAACAATAAATGTATGTAAAACTACATTTTCTATAGTGCTTATAGGATGTGTTTCAAATCATGTTAGTAAATGTCATAACAAAACCTGTCTGGCTGCGCTGTACTCCATCTGTAATTTGAGTGGTGCGTGGATTCCCTGGATGTTCCTTAGAGTGTTAAAATTCATCTTGTCCTGGTTAAGCTGAAACTAGAATCACACAATACAAGATGAAGATATGACATGGCCTACACTGACTTACAAACACTGGTGTGTTAAACTGTACGTTCATACTACATTTCTGAAAGTTCTGGTATATAGGAATAATGCAATCTTGCAAATCTAACTTACATTTTTCTCAGAGAGCTCCAATGGATGACTAGGTAGCAGCTCATTCTTTACACTTGAGAACCTAAGATCATGGCAATATACAAGCATTAGAACATACATGAACCAAGAAGCAGGGTTTATAGGTTTATAAAGTCATAACATACCCTCTACGCAGTGTGTCTTGTACCCCATACGGACCTGCCTGTGGACACAGACCTGTCACAGGAACACTGTCCTTTAGCTGAGATCGCAGGCCACGAGTATTCTGCAAAATATGCACTGCATTTTAGAAGTGCATTTATACATGACGAAATGCTATGTCGTAGTTTATACGTTGAACAGACCTGAAATGGCCATAATACTCTAGCGGGATTATGATAGTTGCCAGCCTACATTCATGTTTTAGGGTCTACAGCTAAGAGATATAAAGTGAAAGTACGGCCATGACACATCACTATTAATCTAGACGTGAATAATTTATTCTGATAAATTTCTGATTGAAAAAATAGTCGCGCAAGTACAAACCATATCGAGACATACAATTATAATTTAGGGGCAATCGATATGTTCCGGATAACGCAACAACAAACAAACCGATGTGCTACGACGTATTAGCTAGCTAAACACCAGCACAGCACAAACGAGTATTTAAATAGTAACAGCATATGATTTCATAAAGAGAACAAGAAACCTAAACATACTTAACATCTTAACACAAAGTGCAATAAAGATTAACAAAAGATAAACCATAAATTAGAACTCGACATTACCATTTTCCAGCAAATTTTGTCTTTACAACGAGCGTAAATGTACTTCCGGCCAGTCTCCGGAAATACAATCAGCACGTGATCATTACTTATGAAACAATATTTTCGTCGCTTTTTAAGACATATTATTATTAAGGTATTA
>JAZGTI010010217.1:0-17920 GCA_036877585.1 Botia kubotai
GATACTAATGCAATTTTTTGCTCTGCTAATTAAAATCAACTTTATTCTTAAACGGCGAACTTTACTGCATGTCTATAATATAATATATAATATATAATATATAATATATAATATATATATATATATATAATATAATATAAAATGTCTATATATAAACATATATATATATATATATATATATATATAAACTATACTATATATAAACTATAATTAGTTTAAAATGTATAAACTAAAATCAGTTTAAATGTACTACAATTGTTTACACCAGTAGTCAGTTATACCTTTATATTTTTATATATAAATATATAGAGGGCAAATGACGAAACCACATGACAACGCAAGCTCGGCTCTCGTGCGTTCTACTTATTTATGCTTATACCATCAGTGCCCGTGCAATGATGAACTTCACAGAACAATGTAATAAATTTAGCTTGTCAACCATGACAAGGTCAGAGGTCGAGGAATTGCTGCCTGCCGCCGGTGCACTGCTTGACAGGAAATAAACGATGCGTTGTAAACAAATCGTGTTATTGCTTTAATTCATGCAGCCTAATTTGATTTGGCGAGAGAGGAGTTCTGCGGGAGGAGCCGACGGACATCAGACTCCATGACACGGACATCTTCCCTCGCTCATCTCGTCGTACCTGTAACCGCATTACGAACGGTCTGCAGCGTCTCACAGGGGTAGACGGAGCACGCTCCAAAGTTCATCAACACTTCCCCGC
Source organism: Botia kubotai (assembly GCA_036877585.1). Lineage (NCBI taxonomy): Eukaryota > Metazoa > Chordata > Actinopteri > Cypriniformes > Botiidae > Botia > Botia kubotai. The sequence goes on from JAZGTI010010217.1 coordinate 726, forward strand.
TATTTCAGTACAAATTGAGTAATAACGGCAGCAAATCGAGTTTGACTGGGTGGCTGGTCGGACTCCCGGGCCGATACGGAGTTCTGACTGGGAATGGCATTTAGAACAAGAACAATCAACATATACGTCCGAATTCAGCCTTTGAAAGCTAATAGCCAATCAAATGGAAGCAATCAAACTATACAACAGGAAATACGGAGATTAGCGAGTGGAAAATAAACACCCTTCCTTGATCAGCACGGAGGCCAATTTCTCATGGCATACTAAAGGAAACAACACACATTTTCCTCATTAAGTTATAGGTATAAATGCTTCAAAGCATGAAATTACCCCCGAGCCTTCTAAAAAATAACCTGGTTTGCAAATAAATGATCCATGCGAAGCAGTAAAATGCACATTATTAAAATAATAGGAGGGATTTAAATTTGCATTCGCAAAGTATTCGGCGCGCGCGCTGCAGCCACCCCCCACGCGTCCCGCTTTTGTTCGTTTCATTAGGGGATGTGAGAAGGACAATTCCATTAAAAATAAACATTAATTCCTCTTAACAAGAGAAGCTGATGTCTTAATGTCGTAACGTACGAAACATGTCCACCTAACCCACTTTTACAAAAATGACAAAAGTCGTTTGACCATGAAAAGTTGTATCACTCTTTTGACCTCCAGAAATACTTCAGACGTCAGTTTTCAGTGTCTTGCGTTCATTATGAACTCATCAACTGGCTTTCTGTCATTCTTTGTCGCCTTCGCACACCATGTCGTCTGTCGCGCTTTCCAAAATAAAGAAACATAGCTGACGTTGTTCAGACACAATAAAAACCTCCCCTCTCGCTTTGATGTTGGGCAAATGTCCCATCTGGTCCAAATGGAGAGAAATGACTGGCCATCCATGTTAAGATCTACATTACACCTGAGTTATGGCCGCCATTTGCAATTCAGAGTGGCTCTTCGGAGACTCCACCACCTTGGTAACGCACCCATCAGAGCTGGGGAACACAACACAATCAGGTAGATTTACTGTGCCAGGAAAGAGGCTTCAGGAGATTGTGGGCCACATGAGGGCAGGTCGTCCCAAACTCCCATTCTCACAAAGGCTCTACTGGGCCTCGTTCAGCCACATTTAATGAGAGAGGCCCAGATCGAGAGGCAGGAACGGAATAAGAGAACGCGACCTAGAGAATACCAGTGTGATTAAAACCAAGCCAAATCCCCAACCCAGTGTTTTTATATTTGTCCAAAAAGTTGGCGTCGGGACAAGCATTTCCAGCTCTCTTATTAACTCGTGCCCTCTAGATGCCCTCGAATGCCATTTTGTGAGAGAAAAGTGAACAATTTAGGGCTGCCTAGGTTTCTCAGGAGTGAGGAACAGGGATGTAGTACATCTACAATGTGAATCGAGAACCTTACATGGGAAATATGATCAGAAACAAGGTTCTGAACAGGAACACAGATAAATGCGTGGTGCAGATAAAAGACTCGCACAACTGGAGTGTTATGGAAGAGACATGAGGATCACAACAGGTCAACAAGAAGCACACATGAAAAACAATGCAACGTATGTACAGTGTGGCGTGATAAACCTCTTCGTTTCTTCGAATCGGTGAACGCAAAGTTCTAACAAAGACGCTCCAAGTAGACGCAGAAGAAGGAAAAACATACAGAAGCACAAAAGTCATGGGACTGCAATATGAAACAGTTGTGCTATTCATTACACAAAGTGGCAGGTGCGGCGCGTAAGCCAAACGCGAGTCAAAGAGGAACAAACAAAAAGGCGCAAAACAGAGGCTAGGCTTTGTGATGGCTGGGGATCAGATATTAGCAGAAAAGAAAAAATCGTACAAAAAAAGGAGGGCTCTGAAACATTAATCAAACTCTTCACCTAGTGGGCAGCCATATGGCTGAACAGCATGCGTATCGCACAAACTTGCTGATCTCCAGTAACAGGGTGCAATTAATTCCGCTGGCTGCATCCAGCGCGGACTACCAGTTAAGAGCACCGGGAGTATGGAGGAAGAGGGGAAAAAGTGCTGCACCTCTTTTTTCTGCCCAAAAAACAGAGGGTTCAAACACAGAGTGATGAATGAGGAGGAGGCTGGGGCCCTCTCTCCACTGCACCAGAGAACAAGACCGCGCAGCCATGGAGAGATCAGCCGGTGAGAGGATACCAGACACTATAGATGTGAGGAACTCCATTGTGGAATTCTGGTTCCCGTTGTGCACCAGTCTCACAATTTCATGCGGATTTTAGGACCACTGAGGGGAATGAATTAGGTAACACCAAATATTTGGCACAACAAACGAACAAACAAGATGTTACAATCATCTGAACAGGACAACTTCGCCCGTTTTTGTTTTTCATTTCCTGAAGGACAAGACTAAATTCAATTTCATGTTACTGGGTGTGCAAAACAATGCATCAAAATTCCCATTACAATAAACAAGAAGGTAACAGTATCGCATCTTAAACTCGTATCTTCTCCATCATCGTTTTTTTCCACTACAATGTATATTTAATGTAAATTTAACTAATTATAGATCTATATGTTGCATGAACAGTTGGATGGTAGTTCATGGTTCCACCAGATGTCCACCAGTTTGAGCTCTACAAAAGGGCATGTGTTAAGGCAGCATTGGGATACTCAATAAAAACATTTTGGAGGATAAAATGATCCATGACCTTCTGGACTACACAGACACATGCAAACCACAAGTCCACATCAGGTATGCCATTTGGAATAGGGCCTCCTATTCCATTGTGGTTTAACAAGGTTCAGTGCCCCCTGTCCACCATTGAGACCTTTTCTCTTATAGAGCTAGAGTTGGCTGATACACTATTTTTAACTCTTAAATATCATCCTTAAATAACCTTAGCCTTAAATACTAACTTGCTATGATTGGTTTCGTTGTCCATAAACTGTTGGGTAGTGAACCACTGTTATGTCAAGACACATCAACCCTCAAATGACAAACTGGTACAGCCTACAACTGTGTCCACATGAAGTGGGATAAGACCTTTACTTCCCTCGTGGTGTAATCAGATTGAGTAGCTGGCTGTCACGAGGTCAGACTTTATAATCATTACTTACAAATTCCTCCCAAAACTGCTGGTTGTGTTTTCCTGCAAAAATGAGAGGCTCTCTTTTACATGCCTAATGGACTTGAGAGGCCTACGCTCGTAACCTGGAATATTTTAGCTTTGTACATGAGAGGGAGTTGCCTATTCCCTCGGCCCTCTCCTCTGCCCGGCCCATACCAATATCCGAAACGACTTTGGAGATGTTTCCTTCATTAGAATATACTCCTCCTCCCAAGACTCTTTGCGCATTTTGAGCTGTTGCTTTATGATCCTTGTGGGACGCCGTTAATGAGAGAAAGTCCACGTCTCTCAACTTACTGTGAGGACAGGTCTGCATTTCTCCACTTCTGCTCAAGTCCGGCAGACTATAACGGAATAATGAGCTGCATTCATCACGAGCATGTCATCCATACACACACACACACACACACACACAGAAAAACAACCCCTTGTTCTCACACTTCGAAGCAAGTATGTCTGCCCGTCAAAGCAGAGTAGCACCGTCGAAGTCGCATAGTGACAAACAAACTATAACGATAGCAGCGATATCTACGCGAAAGGGAATTTCAAGCACCTATTTTAGCACAAACGTAAGGTACTGTACGCCTGCTGATTCATCAACGGTAAAACATCGCCGTCAAAGATCGTGAATACGGAATGTCTTCCGCGCGGGGTCGTTATGATGATGTCATTAACGTCTTCAAATCCTTCTTCCTGACAAGCTTCATTAACATCAACATAATCGCTGTTATTAGAGAACGTCGTAGGGATGATATTAATTTGGTGGTATGATGTTGAAAGCTAAGACGGACACTGTGGACGTGATTTCTATCTAAAGCATAGCCGCGTTACAGTTGGTGCTATAACAAAACAATGACGTAAACAAATGATTCTCATTCACTTCAAAGCACTGACTCACTTTTTTGGCTTAAAGGTCTTTGGTGGCTTTTCCTGCCTTCAAACACGGACTGAAGCACAAACAACAATCGAGTGTGAGGCACAACATCATTGGCTGGACGTAGTGTTGGCGATGTTTGGAGTAGAAATGAGAATCAAAGGGGTGGTGAAATAAACATCTTGCTTGCAAACAAACGTTAAGACCATTGTGTGAGTCGGTCTCATTCACAACAGGGACAGAACGGTGGTGGAAGAATTATGACAGCATAAAAATCAAATAAAATATAAAGTAACAGCGAAGAGGTCTTCTGGAGACAGACACGTTCCTCAACTTACAGCATTGACTTCAGGTGGACACTGACTTGAGGTGCACCTCATCAAATACTACTAGTAGTCCCTTCGTTTTATATGGCACCTCGAGTTGGAAGCATGGCTGCCGGGCGGCGTTGATGCGCGAGGAGGCTGTCGTTCCATGACAGTGGCCATTCATCTCCACTGGAGGGAACAATTTATGATTATTTGATCTTGTGCAAAGCACCTAAATTCATACACTGACAAACTTGCGAGGGGTCCATATCTTTGCTCCTTAAAGTGACAGTTCACCCCAAACGTTTCTATTATTTTTTGGTTTGTTTTCTTGTTTTTTTGTTTGTTTTCTATTATTTACTCACACTCATGTCATTCTAAACCAATATAACTGTTAAGAAGATATTTTGAGAAATGTCTCAGTGGTTTTGTGCCCATGCAATGGAATGTAAAGGGTGTTTTCCAAAGAACGAAAAAAACATGCTCTCCTACCACCAGGTCCAAACAATATTCACTGTTTATAAATTCAGGAAATAAAGTGCAAAGTGACTCAAGAGTGACAAGCAGGTCAGGTATGGTGACCCATGCTTAGGATTTGTCCTCGGCAATTAACTTATACGATCATACACAAAGTGCACGCCCATTGGAGTAGTGAGTTGTGAACACACACTGCAAACCTTAAACACATACTGGGAGCGTTGGGCAGCACTGCAGCACCTGTGGAGCAACTGTGGGTAAGGTGCCATGCTCAAGGGCACCTAAATTGTTTTCTGCCAGCATTGGTAATCAAACCAGCGACCTTCTGCTTACAAGTCCTACTCTCACACTAGTTGGCCACAACTGCCCCCAACTGCCCTTCTCCATTCTTGGCGGCTTCCGTTTTCAAGAACAGCATCGTTTTCCACTACACAATCTCAGGACATGTATAAAAACCCTAAAGAAAGTCAAGTCAAGCAGTTAAGTTCTGGAACTGGAAATATATAGATTGCACAGTATATATCATATATTAATACATGATTGATAGGACAGTGTATTCAATGTTGGTATCCATCATACCCCATGACCCCCAGTATCCCATACGCCCCGACTCTGAACCCAGATATCCTCCTCTATCAATCACAGAATCTTATGAAGAGTTGGCCCAATCTTTCCTCAATGTTTCTTTTTCCCCTCAGACGGAGGGAGCGAGGGAGCGTCCGGCAGCCATCATTAATCAATATGTTGGGCTTTATTTGTGATAATTCATCATGACACAATATTAATGGGCAGCTATGCCCTTCAGAGGTGAGCCTCATGCAAATGCGGAGGGGGAAGCAATTAACTTTCCAGCGACGCGCGGATGATTCTAAATGACAAGGATATGTCAATTACCGCAGCCAATAAAGAGAGACAGAGGCTGCGAGGGCAATCTATCCACTTTACGGCTTTTCCTCAGCCTCTTAAAGGTCTGTCTACACTAAGAGCGGGCCATCTTAAAACAGCATCTGGACAGGACCTTGACTCTGGCAGCTACTAAAAGACAACTTAATGATTTAAAACACTGTTTCCCCGGCTATTTCCCCTCTGCCCTCACAGCGTGTCATGCTATTATAACTTATTCCACTTTAAATCGCTCAAAAAGTAAACCACTGATTGCTTTGGGTTTATGATTTCTGTGGTCGCTCCACTAGAACTTCCTCAAATCGTCAGCTACGCCGGGTGTGTCTCAATTCGCTACCAGTCATACACTACCAGTAAACACACTACCGAGGGAATCAAATATTTCCAGAGACGTCCCATTGTCGAAATGTTGTAGTGCACTCAAAGTTTTGCTTCCCACAAAATCCCAGAATGCATCAGAAAAACCAGCGGGTATTTACTGTTTATTAAGTTCACGTCAACTTGCACTTAACAGAAATGTGGTCGCGCCTTTTTTTTGCACTTCAAATGATCAGAAATAGATGACACATATTTCAAAATGACACAGTAGCTTGTAACTTCTTAACAAAGATGCATGGTAAACAAAACATGCTTCTTAATCATAGTTGCAGGTAATTGACAGTGTCACAATGTTTGGTGGATCGAGGCTCTTGTTAGTGCCAAACATGATATAGTGATTCAGATCATAAGGGGCTGAGCAGCGGAATGAGACACACACATAGGGTTTGCTCTTATATTAATTTACTTTACAGTCCTGGGTGTGTTAATCTGCCTTTAACAATGAGGTTTACAAAACCACGCTCCAGACTCGGCAGCTACGAGATTCATCTCCAAAGAGATTTGTGTTAAACACGACCACCTTTCTGTGAACAATTAGCTCCCTTCGCTGCGCTACGCTAGCCCAGCGTATGAATATGTAATACTTTAAAATGACTCATTTTCACTGTGCGGGACTCCAGCAGAGAATAAACACAAACTATCCATCACAGACCGGTAAAAAAATTAATGAGAGCAAACGCACGTCCATGAGCTGGGAAGCTCTTCGGAGCGGGAGCCAAGGGGTGAGGACAAATTAGCCTGCTTTATATCAGGGGCAAGGCACATGGTTGGGCTAGTTAGAGGCGAGGTTTCCCACCAGGTATACATCTTTGTAAAGTAGAGGAGCATCCATTTACTAGTGTCACGACTTCATAGGTGTGGTAAAAAATGATCGGTTAGAAGCACTCCCTTGCGTTCAGCAGGCAAACACTGCGACTGACAGGGAGCAATTTAACTATTTTAGACACACACAACCAGACGAGAGTGTCTTATTCACGTCTGAAAGAGGAAATATGATTTGAAACTCGACAGAAGACAGGACGTATTGCTCGCGCGCGATTTCTTTGCGAAATTGGACGGACGGGTAGGTTTTTATAGCGTGCCTCCCCCCTCTCGTGACTCTGTGTACGGCCATGTAATACAGACGAACCGCAGTAGACTTGGTCTCAGTCCACAGAGCGTAGCAGAGCCTGGCAGTGCTGTAATTTCCCCCCACTAAAAGCTCAACGGCCACCATGGGACCTGTACAGAACATTACAGGTTAAGCCCTCATTTTGTCTCCAGGTTGCAGGGAGAAAAAAAGGCGATTCATGGGAGGAAGAAAAGAAACAAACTTTCTTTCTGCCCTGACCTGTAGCCGGTCATATACCCACGGTGCGCTGGATGGCCCAGAGGTGTCAAGAATGTTTGGGTGTGTTTTCCTCCAAACGAAAGTGGTTATTGTGTCCGAGGTCTGCAGGGGACGCGAGGCTAATATTGTTTTATGTGAGAGTGAGTGGATAGAGAAAGCCAGATTACGACACAAGCCCAAGCTAGCAGGAGTTTAGACACCGGAGCTGAACTATACAAGACAAGACTATCAGAACTGCGGCCGTTTGTGGCTGTTCGGGGAAAATCAAAGAGTATTATGAGACTAACACAGAAGAAACAAAAAGTACTACGGTAGAAACACATTTATGGACAGCTAGCATATGATGATGGTACTCTGAAGTACCGTAATACCAGTTACCGTACAGTTACAGTAAAATGCAATTTCCATAGTGTGGTAATACGGTAATCACAACAATGTTTTTCATCATATTGCTGTCGCCAATATTACAGTAATTATAGATTGTTGTTTTACATTGTGCCTAGGAACGGCTTCTAACTGTGGTAAAATCGTTGTAACACGCAACTTTTATTGCGTTAATCCAACAGGCCGAAGTACAACTCAATTAAAAAAGAAGAAAATAAGACGAGCAGTTGTTGAACACGAGATCAGCAGATATCATCTCATTTCACCCGGCGCAAAATACGCCCAGCAAACTGTAGATGATTTCTCACTGATCCTATCTGGAATAAAAAAATAATGACGCTTTCAAATGAGAATAAATCGCTGCAAAAACAAACGAACTTGTGCATGTTTTCGCGAGGAGCCCTGAAGCGATTCATCTCACAACGCTATCAAACAGTTCCCGGCACTTCTTAAATTAATCCTCCCCCTAATCTGACTGATTCATGCGGCTGTGAAAATACAAGTTGGTTTTAATCTAGTTCTACCACCGCCGCGTGCCATTGTCATGATCGCTGGATTATCTCGTAAGGTGGGTGATATATTGTGTTTTTACTCATTCCTTTGGCCCTGTGTTTACAGTCTGCTAAATATGTATGCTAGATCAAACGAGGCTGTAAAGCTCAGAGTGTATAACAGACACAAACATTCATTCTGGTGGCTGATTGCTCTGTCAGGGTCTTACTTCCGTTCTTTTCCTTATCAGTGTATCTCTATCATATCCTGGCTGTATTCTAATTCACACCGTGCTAACTGATAGTATACTAAGGGGCAGTTACGGGTTAGTGAGTCAGAAGGTTGCTGGTTCGATTCCAATGCCAGCAGGTAGCAACTGAGGTGCCCTTGAGCAAGACACCAACCCCCAATTGCAGCTGCCCACTGCTCCAGGTGTGTGTGTGTGTGTGTGTGTGTGTGTTCACGACTGTGTGTGTTCAGTCCTCATCAGTGATGAGTTAAATGCAGAGCTCACATTTCAGCGATAGGTTACCATATCTGACCAATATGCCACTTTCACTTTCAATACGGTAAATTAACAAATCTGTGTAATAGATTCATTAACAATATCTTTTTTTAATTAATCAACATAAACAGTACTGAGGTAACAGAAAATGTCAGGGAGCAGAGGCGGCAAGCGTTGCAAGCCGAATTCAAACTCAGAGCCAACTTCACAAGTGCATCATGCATAAGCACATGTGGTAACCACTAAGCCATAGCACTGTTATTCAGGACAGTAAAGACTGACAGGAAACAATGTGCAGAAACTATGCAGTCCCAAACAGAACCTACAGTACGTCCCCACAGCAGCGTTACAGCAACTTCATGATCAGGTCATGATGGCGCACACCACTTCCTGAAATTTATCTGAAATGACTCTTTATTCATAGTCATCATTTTGATCAGCCATTGAAAACCTCACTTTGAAACCTCACCCTGAAACCTCACCCTGAAACCTCACCCTGAAACCTCACCCTGAAACCTCACCCCGAAACCTCACCCTGAAACCTGCACACTATTGATATTTACAGTAGACGTGTATTGAGAAAGAGTACAATGTTGCCAGGCATTCGGTGCTGTAGATCTGTTCTAGGTTATATTTCTAATTTAATACAGAGGACACCTCATTTAATTAAGTAAAATGAACTTTTCATTGCAATTATTTGCCTAACTATTTTAATGAATCCCACTGGCACCTAACAGGCGAAGCGGTGAGCAGAAAGTTAATAAAGCAAGGTGAAAAGCACTGAACTCTTTAACCTTCAACCACTTGCAGTCATTACAAGAGGACGACTACACTAATCGCGCGGCGAGAGCACGTATCACAGCAACGAAGGTGTTGCGATGACCCAGATGTTCGGCCGCATGCATCAAGTGTGGTCCACACCACAGCTTACGCGGCTAGCCAAGAAGTGCCCACGCAGACAGGAAGGGGCCGCGTGAATGACAAAACCAAAAAACAGGACCGGTGGTCAGTCGTTTTATGAGATGTTTATTGGCAGTCTGAAAGTACTGATCCCACAATAACATCCTGGCATACGACAAAGCGGTTGATCTTTCAAATAACGTGGCCAAAAAATCTGTAGCAGCCATCTCTGCAAATCGTTGTATATAGAGCACATCAGAGAAATTGGTGGGAAAATGTGTGTGGAGTAAAACTATTGATTATTTTACAAACGAATTTTACGAACATGCTAGATGATTGTCCATTTACTCGCTAATAAGTGCCTTTAACGTGCCTTTAATGTAATTCTCATCATTATCATATTTTTTAATTAATTTACCTTTTCAACACGGGTAAACATACCTTGCGCTCTCTCGCAGTAACATTTGCTCACGGGAGACTGAACACACAAAAGAAACTTGCATTGTAATTGTTAGCAAGCATTCATTCGTTATCTCGTTAGTTATGCCTCTTACTACGCCATAGGTCACAAAATGATGCCAGCATGGCGGACGCAATCCATTTAAAAATGCGTTTATGCTGCATAAAGTTAACGTTTTTGATATGACGCATAACACAAAAACATTCTACTAACGTTATTGCAAAAACATTTTCTGATAACTTCGAGAGAACTTTTACAGAACATTAGCCACTGAGAACGTTCCCTGAATGCTTCCCAACACAAGCACTCACACATGCACAAGAGGTTCTGGGAGTCCTTCTGTAAAAGAGCAGCATGCCCCATGGCCCCCGGGCACACAGCATTACCCTTGTTCAGCATTCCAGATGTGTCACTTCCGTTTTGAATCCAGCAGCCTTCAACTCTGATCAAGGCCACAATCCCGGGCCCTGGACGTCAACATGACACAGGACGTTAATATACACATGCTCCCCGGCTCTTCCTCCAAATAAATCCAGCAGCAGATCTAACATGCTGTGATGCAGAGTCCTGAGCAGGTCGGGGAACACACCAGGTTATTGTTAGCTATTTCTGCATGTTCTACGTACCCAATTATATTCTGTTCGATATTTGAGTCAGACCGCCGATACCGGGGGTCCCCCATTCACCTCATCAAAGGTTAAGCAGCACGCTAAAAAAACAACTAAACTACAAAAACCAGCACTTAACTCAAACACACACAACTGTGTCAGAGCAAACATAATTAGCCCCAGTGTAGTTTTTCTGAAGCCCATTCCACAAAAACAAATACAGTTTTTGGTCCATCTGTTTATCCTGTGTCGTTTTCTATTTTAAGCACTTCAAAGCCGTGATATTTACTTTCCCCGTCTATTCACCCGAAAAACAGACTAAACACTGAATTATTCCTCCAAAACGTGTTCCACTCTTGTGCTTCAGTAAAACTCCCCAAAGCAATCAGACACAACATGTCTGCAAACAGCCATTCTGTTGTAGCTTCCGAAGCTACATGCTACCCCGCTTAAAGCAGGTGATTGCTACACTACAACCGCTAACCAAAAAACTAAACAACCACTAACTAAAAAAATTGCAAACGGTATTGAAAAAAAATAAGGATCTCCAAATGACAGACGATCAAATACAAAAAAACTACTATATAAATACAAAAAACACCCATATTCTAATACAGTAATCAACAGAAGCACGGAACGTATTTCTAGACAACAATTCTAATAAGACATCATGAATCGTATTTTAAGATAATTTTTTTACCTGAAAGAACTGATTTACTAAATTGAGAGACATCTATGGGACAGAAAGGCGTGTTGATCACTGCTGTAGATCGCTCAACTGTAACAGTGCAAAACAACGAGCGGAAAACCCTGATGTAACGTATCGTTGCATTGCTACCCGCTGTCAAAATTGGTTGTTTATTGGAAAAATTACACCGTTTTGAAAAGCTACTATCATGCTAGTGATTAGTTAGTTTAGTTAGTTATTTCCCAAATCTGGTTAAGGTTTAAATATACAGTTTATTCAGAACATGACTAGCAGTGAAGGGAGAGTTCTTTCCATAACACTAAATAAGGAACACAACATGACAGGCTTGGGCGACATTTACCGAACGACAACCGCAGACCGTGAAGTCTAAACACGGTCAGTTATCTAATTATAAAGAGCTGTCTATCTGCCACACTGTTAATATGCCTTTTACACATTACAAGGTTGAGTTTTGCTCTCATCAACCCTCAGCGGAGACAAGGGCTCACCCTAATTGGTTCCAGAGCTCACCCTAACAACACAACGCATCCTCAACCCGCGCGCGGCGCGTTAATTTTCATCCTGATTGTAAATACGGTTTCAGGAAACAATGAACACATGCTAACACGAAGCTAGGTCGGCAATTAACATGATTACAAAGTACCTCATTACCATTCTGACACAAGGCGAAAAAAATGTGGCTAATGCTCTTAAATGGGGAAAAAGTGGTTAAGTTATTCTGCTGGACATTAGACGGGCCTTGATCTGAAAACAATCCCTCACGAGACACTATTAAACATCTCTCCCGGGATCACGAATCAAACATCAGCAGAATTTTATAGACAATCAAGAAAATTAACTACACTCACTCATGGACGTAACCCATAAACACAGCATTGTCAAGTTATGTACAATATACAATCACCACCTAGCTCATTTACCTGTTGTTATAATAATAATAATAATAATAATATTATTAACTAGTTGCGTAGTTGCTTCCAGATGAATAAGCTGCATGATTTTAGGCATCGATCATATCATGAACATGTTTTGAGAAATCCTCAATGCTACACATCACTAGCTCCACTATATGTCGAAGAGCAACAGTGGTAGCGACGCTCATCCCCATTTTGCATGGAGGTAACTTACAATTCAACCATTTTTAGCTTGCATTTACAAGCCACCAGCTGATCAATTAATGAAAAGCTCTAAACAAGCCAACAAACGTGTACAGGTCTTTACCTAATCCAGCAGGGCTGTTTTTATTTGCTCTGGTGCACATCTGCTGTTTAACTCCTGTCTGTCTTTACTGTGGCCCCTCTGCACATCGTAAAACTGCACCGCTCAACCCCATAAACACCTCCACGGTGCTTCTTATTGTAAAACACACTCGTAATATAAAGATTCACCCCTTCCTGTTTGACATCCCAGACAAAATCCTGGAGGCTGATTAAACTGTGGTCCTCGCTGATGAGAATCTAATTATTATAGTTCTGATCTTATTTTTTAGTTTTCTTTCGACCAGTTTTGTCATTCTATACGCACGTAAACGAAGCATTTCGGAACCACCAATGAACTACTTATCCCAACAAAAGCTTTGATTTGACAATCAAATTAAAAATAAACAGCACTACTATTGTCGAAATATTCAGATGCACACAAATATAAATAAAGGCGGTCCTTGCTGAGCTCTTATTGTGTGGTTCTAACAACGACTCCTCTGATTGGCGGATCCAAGAAAGCTCTCTCTTCAGAATTACACACAGTGTAGTACTGGAAATTCATCTTACTGAATTCATCTTTTAAAAATGGAGTTTAACGTACAATGACTTGAGTTCGCTTACTGTTGTGTTGAAAAGCTTATTATGCTAAAAAATGACGATGTTAAAAAAATTCTCTGTGAAAATAAATGAATTTCACTTCCGGAATCTATTTTTTTGCTTTTAGGTGTCGTAAAATCTGCCCTTTGTTGTGTTCTCGTGCTTCCCCCGACAGCGCTACACGGCAGGAGGTGAAGAGCCCAACCTCCTGACCCAGAAAACACCACACCTGCACTTCCCCCTGACCTCTAAACCAACGCTGCACCGCGCGGTGACCTCCGAATGACCCCCGGGCGACCCGCAACCTCTCCGTCCATGGATAACCCCAGAGGAGCAGGAAAGCGGAGATGGATGAGTTCCCAGCCAAGGGGTTAAAGCAAATGAGCAGAAGTGCGTGCGTGACACAGAATGAGCTGATTCAGCGTGACTCCGCACTTCTCTCGATGGTGCTGCTAGTAAAAATAGAAAGACAGAGGCATTTACAGTGTGATTAGTAAGCTTGTTCACATGGACGGAGAGATCACGCTGACCCCCCATAAATAAACCATTGTTTCTCTCAGGACAATCAGCAGTGTCTCCGAACAGGAAATGACATCAGCGCACTGAGCGGAGCATGATCACGAGGGAACGACGGGCTCTCCAAGCAAATCACTGCGCCTAACGAGTCTCAGTGTATCTCTCTCCTCTCCTATAAAATGTTTGTTTGTTTTCCATGAATAAAACGCACGTGTGTAACTATACATTAGACACGGGTTCTCAAAACAATAAACGCGTCCCCACATGTTGTACATGCCATTACATATGAATATTTCCACTTTGAGAAGAATGTTCGTAATGCTAACGTACAAGTTCACCTCATTTTCTGTCTGATTCAATAGACGTGGCAGACGGTCAGTTTGAAACCATCCTGTTTTATTGCTTCGTCAAGTTTGTACAGGATGTGCGCCGTGCCGGGTTCGACTCTGCGCTTACGATTTTCAACACTAATTTCCGTCACTTACACTTGCACTTCTTCCAAATGACCTCGGAAGCAGATACGACGACCTTTCATTCCGCAGATTCCAAAACACACATCTTTATCAAAATAACCTTACTGTAAGAGCGTGGGAAGACACGGCGAGTACATTCATCACTTTAACGATTAATTTCCTTGTCCTGTCCTTTGCCGAATCTATTAATATCGTTCCTGAGGTGTAAGTATGCATTTCCCGTCGATGAGATTTATTCCGATATCATGCCTCCCATTACTCATCCCGCAGCACCTGCGATTTAGGAGTTAAATCAAATTCAATATTTTTTAATCAGAATATGAAAATCTTAACTTGATCAAGTCCTCGTCGGGTATTGCTTTCCTCATTTCTCACAAGGAAAGTCCAGGGGGCTCATATTTTGAGAATTAAATTCCAATGTCTCGCGAATGTTTTGCAATAACAGTTAGAGAATGAAAAATTAAAACTCGCGGTAAGGTGTCGGTAAACATTAATCAGATCGTCGGGCTTTTTCGCCAGGTAATTTGCCTTAATATTTAAATGTTCTTTAATAACTCTGATTATTAAAGGATTTTGCGGCCGTCTCCGTACCGCTTCTCCACCGACGGACTGCGGCGCGCTTGTAAAATGCCTCAGAGCGGCGTTGCTACATTTATTAAAACACGGCGTGATTTGAAGCTGTCGGGGCTGAGGAATTATCTGCCTTTGTTCAATTAGATATCGCCACTGCCTTAAAACACTTTAGATTCCCCTGTAATCCATTGCCATCCTGTAATTAATCAACTAATTTCAAGTCTCAGGATGGCTGTAATTACTGCGCCTCGTAATAGCTTATTCTTTCTGCTCCAGCACCTACATTTCATTTGTTTATTTTCTCACACTCATAAATCTGGGGGAGTGTCAGGAGCGCCACAATATTAGTGCAATAATCAAAGTTAATTATCAGACGCCCTCACGCCCCCCTCCCGCTAATAATGGAGCCTATCGGAGAGATCGGTCTCGGCGCGGGCTGCGAGCGCAGAGCCACGGGCGAAAACCCTGTCACACAACTTCAGGAGGACATGAATATTAATTAAGAATTAGGCTAGGAGACGTCACAAATTAAGAGAGGAGTAGCTGCTGGGTAATAGGTCATCAAAACTACAGAGAGAGAGAGAGAGAGAGATGAGATGTTTTCTGTTTTGAGGTAAGATGGAATAAGATAGAACGGGGTAAGAATACATTAGGTCACTATTAAGTGTCTGAAAATAGGATATTTGCAAAGACTTGCAAAGACTGTAAAAACTGTACATTTGACATGAAGCATCACTGACACAAACACAAATGTGAGGACATGATCAACACATCACAAGTGCACTTCCGTGCTATTAATCAACAGAAGTGCCATTAAACAAAACCTGTTATTATTCCGCAGAACGCATAAACATTTTGATTGTAACTAACTTGCTCAGCTAGTAATTACATTCAGACTGTTTCTCCACCATGACCATAACCGGCAAGACAAGGAAAAGTGACTGTGGAAGAAATCTGACTCATTTATTCTATTTTAAGTTCAGTTCATTTGTGTGAAGCAGCTACATACACATCAGTCACCTGTAATATTCCATGACAGTCAGGGAGCTTCCTATGCTATGTAGATACCTATGTAGTGAACAACATGGCAGCCCCCTAGATTTTTCTCGAAGCTCCACCCAATTTTGTTACTTGTGAAAGGCAAGATGCCAGCTACACAAAACGTGATTTATGAGATGTAAAGGTCACACAGCTACAGAATAACTCAAAGTGTGTGTGTGTGTGTGTGTTCACTCACCCACTCCTCCGTGATCCGACTCGCTGCTTTACTGGCACGAACTTTGTTTCGGCAGGCTAAGATCACATGGGCGCCATGAAGAGCGAGAGATCGGGCAGTCTCAAAACCTGCAGATAGGGCACGGGTGGAAGAGGGGTTGCAGGAAAAAAGAAATGACATGATTGAGATAAGTGGTTTAACTTTGATAACTTCGCAGCGCTGTTATTTGCAGCAAATGAAACCAAGCGGAGGGTGAACGTGTGCCGCGAAGATGAGCGCCAGTTCCATATCTCCGTTTCATTCCCCATCAAACAGAAAGCCAAAGGCTCTTCTTTAAGATACTCAATCAAGTCTCTTTTAAAGTGATGAATATGATCAAATTGAAGCAGAGAAACTCCAATGGCTTCTGCAGAGATAACGAAATGAAAACGGACCAAGGACGCGACCTTCAAGCACCTTCCGTACAGGAAACAAAAACGTGACTCGCAAAGGCACGACACAGGACGAAAACCCTACGAGGGGGTCATAAACGACTACAGTACATAGTTTTTAGGGATTAGACTTTCTTATAAAACTATGATTTTAAGGCACTTCAAAGCTGGCGCGATAAGACGATCCATCACAGAACGCCAGAGATACTTTGGCCTCATTAATTTGCAAATGATTCCGGTGGCGGTCTCCTATCAATTCCTGAAATTAATTTCCAAAAATCACCAGTTTAAATAGGTCAGTCGAACTCAAAAGGTCGAAACAATGATCTAAATAAACGCGGCGGGGGAAGGCAGAAACACAAGACATTTGCTTCACTGAGAAAGGTTATATTTAGTGGGGACATGGGGTATTGTTTTGGCTGGTTTTGCTGACCTGCCTTTTTACATTGTGCCTTTGATTACACCAAGTGTGTTTAAAGTTTCTCTTAAGCTGGCATCAGCACTTTATTACCCGGAGTGGGCACCAGTCATAAAGGTACGCGTGTCTCAGAATAGATACGGGAGGAAAAAGCCTGAAGTTCATAACAATGGCTCAAGTTTGCAAGCGCGACATTAATTATCAAGTTTTATCAAATCGGTGGGAATTTTAGATGGGGGGAATGTTGCATTTTGCCATCATACGGAGGACACCAAGGTCAAATCTCTAAATTCGCAGCGTCCCGCGATACTAATGTAAAGGGCAAACCGCTGGTTCTGTCTGCT
>JAZGTI010010218.1:0-17920 GCA_036877585.1 Botia kubotai
AGATTTTGTAAAACATTTTAGTTGATTTATGAAATCAAATCAGTTTCAACTCTCAGTTTTATTTTTGTCAATGAAAATACGCAGCATTGCTCTTTCAAAGTAATAAAATGGGTTGAACTCTTTAATGTGATTTTATCCTTAAAGACTTTGTTAAATCTTCACCCTGGTTTTCTTTTCACTTTTTTTAAGGGCTTTGTTGTGAAAATATATTCAATTTGCGACTAGCTGCCTTTTCAGTGGAAGGATATTGGAACCAAATGTGACTGCACACAATTTGTGCCATTCAAAAACATCCGATCAGAAATGGATTAATACATGCCTGGCTCAAGACTCGTTGCAGCCGTAATTCTCTATTCATCTTTCAATCTGTACTTCTCTTTCTCCTCTCTGCTTCCCTCTTCAATCGCTCTATTGCTTTTGTCGGCACTCCGTGCTATCAAACGGTATATCAAGCCTATTTTAAAGGCTTCATTTTGACTCAGACATGCCACATGGCCTGCAGTCAGCGGGGAATCCAAGGCCGAGAGTCTGAAGCATCATGGCTGCTGTGACCTTTCTCTAGCTGTGCCGAAGTCAAACCACTGCGCCTTCCTTCTGATAACCCCTGATGATCCTGATGTCCACGTGGACAGACATTGTTCTGTTCAGAAGCAGTTTAGACTCAAAAAACTCTTGATTTTTCTTCTTCTTTTTCAACTCCTGTGGATTTGACTGCGTAACTAGGGTAGATTTGGGTCTTGTTTGTCTTCACCGTGCTCTCCAGGTGTGATAAAAGTGCATTAGGAACGGCTTTTTTGCTTTGTTACCCACGAAAGGATCTTTGTGCCTTTTCCCATTTGGCAATGAAACAAGGCGGATCACTTTGTCTGACTGGTCTCCAAAAAGCTCTTTCCTCTGTTTTATTCTATTGAAGCTGTTAGGAAGAGCGGCAGATATTGTTTGGGCTGCCCATCACTCCATCCACAAAGGCAGGTTTGAAGTACCTCCACGGACTGGCTTCAAAGACGACTGGGTTTTTTTCACGGTTGTCATCAGACATCATAAGAAGAGCAACCAAATTGTGGGTTCTTTTACCTACAACAGTTTCTTTTTTGTTTGTTTTTGTTTGTGGAAAAAGCTTGTTGTATTTTGCACTACTTGTAGGGAAACCAAATGAGCTTCCTGTTCAAACAGCATTTGTAGCAAACAAATTCTTATATATTCTTATATATGTTTGTGTGTGTGTGTATTTATATGTGAGTAAAGAGTTTCACTCAAGTAGCACATTTCCTGTCAAGTATCCACATAACATTTGACCGAATGTAGAGCGAGTCACACCGGATGAGGGAGTCAGAATCGTAACTTTTTTACTGTCGTTTCCACGTAGCACTTGCGCTAATTAGCAACGTTCTCTTTTAAAGTTGACGTGTTACATTTTTTAACATCATTTTAATGAACACTACACGTGTTAACATGTTATACAGCTTATTCGATGAACTGATATTAGCTAAATGTTATAGACAGAATTAATTTACTTCCTAACTCATAGCTGGTTAATCAGTTAATTCATTTCTAGATTAATTTACGGATTTTTAAAAGTGAGAACTGTTTTACGACATAGTTCACAATATTCAGATGCGACCTTTTTGGACGGTAATGATGATGTCATAAGAGCAAAGGGCATTTCTGTCGTGATGTCCAGAGATGAGAAGGGCAAAGGTCATGCATATATTCAGCCCCGCCTCACAATGCCCTGTCACACTGGACGTGATGTAGTGACCGGGGAGCTTGGGGTCACGAAACCCACCTGACCTTTGAGAGAGTCGTGCTTGTGTTCTGAAACGCTGGGAAGAACGCGCGTTTCTGATTTGCACATGTTCTGAAGTTCTTAGGAGAGCAATCCATCTTGCTATCATTTAGCTAAACGGTATGACAGTGTGTGCCATGCAACATTACAAAGAAAATACACACACACATACACACACACATATACACACACACTGCTGTTTAAAAGTTTTGAAACACTTGAATTTTCTTAGGGCAACATAATTCCCAAAGTTACATTAGTGTTATTAAAAAAAACAAAAGTGGGAAAAAGTGTTTTATATAAATATATATATGTAAAGTATAATGTATGATGTAAATGGGTTTCTAAATTCTCAAAACAAATACTAAATGGTTATGTAATGTATAGGCTGAACTTCCAGCACACATCGTTATTTTGTGATATATGTTTCTGTGGTATGAAACAACTTACGCCGTGTTATATTTGGTCACACCGCCCACCCCTAGCAACCGTCGCCGTGTCTATGCTAGGCTGGCTTGCTTTCATATATGCCTTTACATACCTCAATTAAACTTCCTGCTCTGTGAAGAGTGGAGTCAAAAGAAGTCAATCTAACTCATAATCAGCTCTTATCGGCCTCATTGAATTCCTTATTCAGGACGTGCGGTATACCAGATGTGTTGTGCAGCGCTTCCTCCTGCATATTTGATTGCCCGTGTCTGGGTGATTTATCTGAGTCAGAAATGAAAGGAGCTGACAGATCAGACAGTACATCAGAAGTTAGGGAGGTGAAATCAGGAGATCTTGCTCTTAGAATGAACCTGCTCCCTGTCGCTGCCGGCTATTTTTCATGCGCTCGCCTCGGCACGGCTCAGAGTTCAGAGAATATCTCCCTCTTGGCCTTGTTTGTTTGTCTTGTTTGATCGTTCTTCTTCATCTGCTTCTGTCTTGTTTGCCGTGCTGGCGACAGCAGACGTCTCTCCCTGCCCCTAACAATGAGGAAGTTTAGACAACGGGGCAGAAAGGAATATGAAACGCTAGCAAGCCGTTAACACTAGTCTGTTTCCACAGATTTCATCACTTTACTTGGTGGACATCCAATTTGTGTCTATTTAGGTCTGTGGGGCTTATGTTCACGCGGTACCTGAATATGTTTGTCATTCCTGTTTGGGTGCTAAATGTGGTTATGTTCATACACGGTTTATTTATAAAACAGAGTGACAACCGCGTTCTATAAGCGAAGCGACTTACCGTCGATTTTTAAGAGGCACGACTGATTTTTACAACAACATTTGGTTGATTTGTACTGCATCAATAGTTTTGTAAATAATAATAGTATTGCTTCAGCAGCGGTAGTTTACTGGTGTTTTCAGTCACTATGGTTACAGCATTTACTTGCGCGTTGAAGACGAGAGTTAGCTTAGATTACCTGTCCCTACAAACGAGACAATTTTTAAACATGATTAAATATGATAAACGCCAAACACTGACATATTAGCATATATTCACACTGTCAAATTAGGAACTTATTTTTTTACGTTTATGCATTTAACAGATGCTTTTATCCTGAGCAATTCACAGTGCTTGGAGGGTCTACATTTTGTCAGTACATGTGTTCCCTGGGAATCGAACCCACAACCTTTGCGCTGTTAACGCTCTAGCGGTTGAGCTACAGGAACACTTTAAAGCAAAGTTTTCTTTATGCCTCTTTGAAGGACATCATGCATTATATATTATATTTTAAATGTAGCGTCAAAAGTCTCTTGTACTCGACTTGTTATATCAGACATGTTATTTTCCCACAAGTAAAACGTCTCTCTTTCACTCTTCGACTCATTTACGCTCTTTTTCTTCCTGCCTGGCATTTGTCCTTCACGCGGTCTGCATTGTGAGTCCGTCACGGCTGTGATATTGATTTCTCAGCGTTCTTATTTATGTCATACGTCTCTCGGCCCGGCACCTTCTTATGACACCCACTCCTCACCCCATCGCCATCAGCCACAGGTCAATACGCCACAGTGGCACGGCCGGTCCTACTGCTGGGCCCATTGTAATTATCGGTATATCCCTCACTCGCAATTCGGCCTCCTCTCCACTGGCGATTCGCTCCCCGCTGTGATCCAGGAGGTCCTCGTGGGGGTTATCAGAATCAGATTCTGTACTCCAACACTAGCTTAGTCTGCCTTCGACCACAGGCAAAGACAGTCGGATCGATAAGCGACTGAAGCGTATTCAAGCTTGCTGAGCAGACAGTGGCTGGCGCTGAAGCTGCAGGAGGTGAGCGCAGGGCCAGTTCTTTGTGGCTCTTTTGATACTCGCTTTGTAAGTTGTGTGAGTAATAGTCAGTGTGCTTTACTGAATTAAACGTGTCTCTTTTCTCTTGTATACCCTGTATTAAGGACATACACAGCGAGTCTTAGGAATAACCCTTGAACTGTATAGAAAACAGTTTTATTTGTTTGATATTTCTCAGGAGCTGTGCGCAGTAATTGGTATCAATGCAAAGATTTCTGACCCAGGCCTATTCACAAATCCTGGGTGAAAGACGTAAAGCACAAGAGGTTACACTGGGCCCTTGGAGTGGCTGGCAGGTTGCGTTTAATTATCTCACGGTTTCTGTCTTTGTTTTGCTCGGTTTTATGCCGCAGAACCTCCGAGCCATTCTGAAGTAATAGTTATGTGGGTCGCTATGAATGTGAGGGATGTCATCGCAACGTCCTCCCTCTTGCCTGATTCTCTTTGTTTCTTTCTTCATCTCCCTCCTCCTCTCTTCCTCTGTCCTCCCTCCATCTCCTCCTGCCCTCCTCTCTGGCGCACACGCACTGTAATGTATGGAGAACCTCCGTATCACTGGAATTAAGGGCTCTGACCTTTGGTGGGTGATGATTACCCAGGCGGTGTAGTCCACCCCCTCGCCCCTGGACCTAAAGTGACTACAGATGTTTACTTTAACACTGAAATCTTGTTTTGTTTTAATACAGCGAGGTTTCTTTCATCTTTTAGGGACCATCACCTCATGGTTTGATGTTTCTTGTGTCAGTTGTACAGCTTTCCTGTAGCTCAGTGGTTAGAGCATGGCGCTAACAACGCCAAGGTCATGGGTTCGATCCCAGGGATTGTACATACTCAATGTATAGTGATCAATGTGTAATATAATGCAATGTAAGTCGCTTTGGATAAAAGCGTCTGCCAAATGCCTAAATGTAAATGTAAGTTGAGGGTACAGTGTGGTACAGCTTAAAGTGATATTTCATGTACATTTTGACCAGTAATTGATGAATCTTTTTCAGTATGTTTAGGCCTCATTCTCTCTCTTTTGTTTCTAAACAGAATCTGTTGGTGAATCACGGATAAAGTCACTCTGGTTCTGGATCTGTGTTTTGGGTTCTACAGGTCACTTCATCGCTTCAGCCTTCTATACAAATTACCGTCCCATCCAGCGGCACAGCAGTGAACTTGAGCGCTTTATTTTACAGCCGCGATTCCGTTATCTGTAACAGCACTGAGAGTGAGATGGAGGACGCTTGATTTTTATAAAAGTACACTCAGGAAACCCTGACGCTTTTTATCTGTCAGGGTTTTATTTATGCATTGTATTTCATTAAAACCATATCCTCAGAAACGGACAACTGTGAGAAGTGTGTTCTATTTGTTTGTTTTATTTGTTCGCTTTGCACTGTTATTTGTTTTTTTTTCCGAAAGGATATTTTACGGAATCTTCCTCTGGTGTGTACGACAGTTCGCAGTGACCGCGTCTGTTAAGCTACCAAAATGTTATTGTAAAAGTAGTTCCTACGACTTGTGTTCCAAATCGAGTTTTGAAGCTGTTTGACAGTGAAAATCTTGCCCTCAGCAGCAGCGTTCATATCAAATATGGCACCTTTCAACACAATAAACATCAAAAACGGCGAACGGCAAAAAAATCGTCCGCGGCTTTAACGTTCTTTCTGTTCCGGGAGATAAAAATAAACAGCATTTGGGTTTGGAATGAGGTGGGTGAGCAAACAGTGAGTGATTTTTCGTTTTTGCATGAACTGTTTCTCCAATCAAACCGACATTAACATTTTTGAACGTTGGAGGAAACGAGAACAAAATGTCGTGGTCGGATTGACTGTAACCTATTTTTTAAAGATGAAGTGATACGGTTTGCAGAACAGATGAAGACGTGATTGATCTGCGAGATGCGACACGGTTTCGGTGTCACAAACACACACACTACTTCAATTTGTTGCTTTGACATGGTCGGGTTTCCCATGTGTGTTCAGGCAATTATGGTGAGATGGCATCACACACACACAAACACACACACACAACCCTCAATTATCCAGCTGACACACACTGCATCCCTCCGCTCGGTTCAGACACACACGCGCTTCATGTCAGAATACACACACCTCTCTGTCAGGCCTAATAAGGTTCTCAATTCATGCTAGCAGGATTGTCTTGGGAATTACCTTGTTAAGGATACAGCCAAGCTGAGGCAGGTTTCCTTCACTAAATCTGTGTACGTGTTGGTGGTCTGTCATTATACAGTGTTGGGGGGCAAGCAGAGATCTGTTGTTTGGGGGTAACCGAGTCACGTCAATTTATGTTTATTTCCGTGCAAAAACCTTTAACGTTGACTTGAAAACGACACGCGTAAGCCATTGTGATGTATTTCAAGTAAATATTCAACAGGAAATCAAATGTAGGACGAGGCTTGATTCTATCCAGGAATCGATTGTATTGTAACAACACATGTTCAATACGAGACTGTAGCCAGACTTGAATGCAAGACGGCAGATGATTGTGGAGGAATATTCCCATGATTAACCACCAGCATTTACCAGGACCAGAACGTAAAGGCTACAAATGATCATTTCATTGGATCCTGATGGTTCTTTCTCAAAGCAAATGTGCTGTTATATTTGTAAAAGCATTCCATTGCGATAACTATCGGGATGTTTCTGTAGCTGAAGTGGTAGAGCATCGCATTAGCAATGCAAAGGGTATGGATTCGATTTCCAGGGAACACATGTACTAATCGAATGTATAGCTTTATGTAATTACAGTTATATATAACTGTAGTCTAAAGCTAAACTTAATTCATTTTGCTATTGGTTAACATAATAATGTAACCAAATTATTATAAAGATAAGTTGTGCACAATAAGTAAATAATGTTCATTTTGATTTTGTTTAAAATGTTTTGTGTTTAAAATAGGAACGTTTGTCACTGCTGTTTGCCTTTTGAGAGTGAGATAAGCAGAAACGCTGTGACATATTTCTCTAGAAAAACAATCGGCAGGTAATGATTCAGGGTTCTCGTGTGTATGAGTGTGTGAGGACCCGGGGGAATTCTTTAGTACAGGCCCTTTAGACTGCAATGAGAGTCAGCAGAAGTGCCCTGTTCTGTGTGGTGAGGACAAGATGGCAGGCGAGTTGAGGAGAGGGCAGAGGTTAACACAATCAGTACTCCATCATTTACCAATGAGGTGTGACAGCTCAGCCATACACAACACGAGAGAGAGAGAGAGAGAGAGCAGCTGGGCTCCACTACGCACACCTCTGACACAGGCATGCTAATCTCTTATGCTGTCAGATATGCACCGATTGTCACCAATACAAACGTTCCACCAATGCCAACAGAAGCTATTAAAACTGCAAACAGTATGTTTTTTTGGTTAAAAATGACCAGAGATCAGGTTTTGAGCAAGCACACGAGAAGAGTCAAACACAGTGTCCTTACCGTACCCTGACTCGTAACAGTAAGTTGTGGTAAGTATAATAATGATTTATAATGTGAGCTGTCAAGTCTGATTTCTCGGGAAATACTGCATGTTTCAAGAATTTATAGTTTGAATACAAGAATTTGTAGTTTGTTCTTACAGCAGTTGTTTAGAATTTAAACTTAAGAATTATTAACTAAACATTCAGAAAATAAATATGCAAGTAATCTGCAGTTTCATGTTTTACACAGAGATGGCGGTAGAGAGGCAAGAGTTACAGATTGCAGAAAAAAGAAGAAACGTCACTAACTTACCCTTTATGTTTCCCCTCCCCTATAGAATACAAGTTATTAAGCAGACTCAAGGCTTCTCTTTTCATAGGCGAGTATATGGTGACCACAGCTGTCGAGCTCCCCAACAAATATCATAGAAGCTTCCTTCACATGGACCAGTGGTCCTCAACCTTTTGAACTTTCAGGCCCCCCACTGTCCTCATTAATATTTGAAGCCCCCACCCCACTCACAATTTCTACCCAATAAAAATTCTAGAGCTTCAAAGAGTTTAGTTGTTTTAGCTTATTTGTAGCTATTTTAATGTCTTATTTTATGTTTTAAGGTCTCCAAGGTCCCCTTGGAGGTTTGTTGAGGCCCCCTAGTGGGCCTCGGCCTTCTAGTTAAGAAACACTAACACAGATGTAGGCGAGCTTCGGTTGTAACAAATGAACTCTTTATTTCTGATGACCACCTCACAGTCTCTGTTGATCCACTCTCTCTGTCCCCAGGCCTCGGTCCATCCTGAGCACGTGCCCCTGACATTTGGATTGCATTAACGTCCAGCCCCTCAAGACAAACAGAGTCTGGCTGTGGTTGTTGAGCTTGCTGTTATTACCATCCTGTTGTGCGCGCCATCACCCTCCTCCAGGGGCCGACCCACGCCGGCACGTACGGGCCCCTCTGCATCGGAGCCCCAGCTCAGCACTGCTTGAGAGAAATATATAAACACAACTAGCTGACATTACATTCCCGTACACACACGGTCTGTCCCTCACGCCTGCACACACGCTGACATTTATCTTCAAATACCATGACAGTCGTCGTCTGTTATTAGATCCTCTCGCTGTGCAAAGATGAGAGTAATTAGAGAGGAACGGCCCCCGCTCTCTTCCGTCCCTTTTTATTGCTTTTCACTCGTCTGCTTTGTGAGTGAGAGATCCAGCGGCATATGATGGCATAATGCGCCCTCACAAGGGAACAGCTGAGACCGTGTAGTTTTAAGCAGAGACGCTTCACACCCGATGAATGAGGTGAGGCTGTTACGTTGTGTCATGGTTGCGAGGTTGCGAGGTTTCACGTTTCTTCAAGCGAGGTTTTAATTCTACGTTCTATTGCTCGCTTGAGTTCTATTCAGTGATATAACGGGAGATTTTTTGCTTTTTGAAGTCGTATTTTCTCATGCTTTTTAACCGTGGGGTCCATAAGTAAAAAAAACTTAAATTAAATTTTTTAAAAATGAAATTTTATAACGTAAATGAAACAGAAATATTTATGATTGTTTAACGTTTCTAGGCCACTTATCAAAAAACATGTTTTAATGTATGTATTAATATTGACTGCATATTGTAATCTACATGTAAATATATGACTTTTAGTAATATGCTTTACTGTTTTAATAATTTAGTGTATTTACTGCAAATATAACTGAAAACCTTAACTGCAATTTCTTTACACATGAAAAGCCAATTTGAAACTAAGGCTGTAGGCAAAATGTATATTGAAGGTATTTAATATTCATGAAAAGGGCTACCTGATTGGTTCGGGGTAGGTTTAGGCATATGAACATGCGGGGTCACAGGTGAAACGTTTCTCTGATCAGGTAGCGCTGTCCTCATGAATATTAATGAGCCTTCCCATGCCATCCCATGTTTCGGAAAATTGCAGAACTAGCTACTAAGCTACAAAGTTCACATACAATATAGGAGGCCTATAGCTAGCAACAGTGATGCGCATAAGCCTACGCAATGTGACGAGCGCATAGCTAAACGAAAACCAACGTTTGCTGCCAAGTCTTGTTAAAATATGTAACACATTGCTTTCCATAAAAGCTGCTGATCTCGGTACGGATGTCACATTTGGTGTCGCTGGTTGTTTGAATGTGATTTTCTGGTTATATATCACTGCCAGTTACTGTTATTTCTCCCTAAACTGTTATGGACTGTCATCAACACATTGATTTGAAGTCCAGCTCTTTTTCCAAATTAACTTGCCATTTTAGATCCTTGTATGTTTTGATTACATCTTTAAGAGCATCATTTTGGTTCTCACAGCAATAAGTCACACATTGGTAGTTTCAGTGGCTGTCTGCTGCAGTATATCAGAAGGTTCCAGAGATGGGCCTTTTAAGTCGTCTTTCCTCCTAATGCCCCTCTTATTGCTGCCATCAGTATGCTTCAGCGCCTTTATTTGCTCTGCTAAACTTCCTCATGTTCGTTTAATGACAGCAGAATTGATTATTAACTGCTTTGACCGTTTGAGACGCGATCCTCAGAGACTGTAGTGGGTCTGTAAAGGTTTATAACAGTCTAGTGGTTAAATATCTGCGCTGGCCTTTGAACGGTTGTAGGTTCTAATCCCGCAAATTGTTTGTAGGAACGGATTAAAGCGCGTGTGAACAGGAAGTTAGTGTTCTGATGTAATTCAGAGTGAAAGAAAAATGGGGGTGTGGCATGTTTTTTCCACTGGAAAATGATTGGATCACGAAAAGTAGGTGTTCCAAAGCTCGCAGTGGACTGATTGTCAAAGGGGAGTGGTTAACAGCTCTGGCTCCGCCCAAGCCATCAGACTGACATCATCCGAGAAGGGCCACCATTTCAGAGGGCAAGTAGATTTTCAGATTTTAATGAAAGATTATGAGGGCACTTTAATTTTTTTAAATAATGACATGCACAGATCACTAATTTATAATGAACACTACAATATTTTATAAAAGTAAACAATTGTATATTTTGATTTCATTGTGACTTCAAGGAACTAACGCCACTGTATCCATCCACTGGATCAAGGCACGTGACATCAACGTGGCATTCATAACCTGCATCTTGGAAACACAGCCGGAATTTGCGTTTGAGGACTATTTTGTCTGGAATTTGAAGGCCGCATCTTAACATATACCAGCGGTAAGACTCATTTCTATACACGTGATGTAAACTTTATTAAAATATGTTCTCTGCCTGTGTTGCCTAGGTGATATCAGCCAATAAGTAAAGTCAGGTGAGAGGTGGAGGGTAAAAGATTATTTCTTTGAAATATTGCCTGTTGTTGAGTTGTGCATAAGATCAGCAATGCTAAAGGTAATAGTAAAATAGAGTTAGTTATTGACCTCGGTTGCCCCATGAGAGTCTGTCCCGGTAATAAGTGCAAGTTGCTTTGAACTGAAGCTCAGCTGAACGATTAATTAGTAAGTGACAAATTATACTTTGATATATGATGGTTATTAACGCTGCGCAGTGATTAAAATCTTTGCGATTTTCTACGGCTTGTTTTTTTTTACAGCTACACGTTTCCCCCTGAACAGAAATAAACTTCAAGCAACTTGAGGAGCGAACTTTATAAAAGCAATGAATTCAGTCCCGCGTTTACATCCTTTGGCAGCCCATGTAATGGGATGTTTGACAGGCAGGTTTCAATTAGCGTGACTGCGCGTCTTGTATCTTTTAATAGGAAATCCGAGGGAAGCTCTCTGCCGCATCTTAATCAATATAAAAGAACGGCGGCTCGGGAACGCGCGTTTCCACAGCAACTGGCACCTGAGTAACCGCGGAGAGGAGCTTGAAGGCGTCAGGTTAGAAAATGACATCTTTGCATCCCGACGTGTCCTCGTTGATCCCGTGTCGTACCCAATTAAGGCGCGCGTTGTCACGCGGGCGCGCTCTGTTCAGCGCCGGAGCGCCTCTCGGGCGAGCGCGCGTCGCCGCGCTTCCCGCAGACGTCTCGGGAAAGCGGCGTTAATGAACACCGGCGCCCGTGTTTACCGTCACTACAAAAACAGCTCCTGTAATTCTCTCTCATTCAGAGTCATTGAGCGCGTTTTCAGTCATTGACAGCACGCAGTACTAGAGAATCTATGTAACTCTATGTAACTGCATTAATTAACGTGAACTAATAATGAATATTTCTATAGCATTTATTGATCTTAGGTTAGAACGATAACTATAAAGATTCTTACACCGATAACTATATAAACCAACTGGCGAGCTGCTGTTAATGAGCCCTTTAAAGGCGAAAGTCTGTCAATATTTTATCGTATATCAGCTGGAAATAAATCGCTCTAAAAAGGGATATCCTGAGATATTTCTTTGTAAGATTATATCGACACAGTTAAATTTAGAAATATTTTTTGAACTGTTAATTGGTATGAACCTGCCTTTTCATGTTAATTTCAACATTTACAAATACGTTTATGAAATCAAAACATTGTTAGCATGAGTTAATGCTTAATGACACATAACAACACACAATTGTGTTTGTGGTAACCAACTTTAACAAAGACTAGAAACGCTGCGAAACACATATTGCTCATTGTTAGTTTGCGTTAGCTAACGCATTAGCTAATGACTGGAACCTTACTGTAAAGATTTACCAGAACCTCGTAATAATCTTTAAATATCCACTGTATTTATCAATCATTGTGACAGGAGAAAAAAAATCAATGCTTCCTCAGATTTGTTCCTTTATCCCAGATCAACACTTGTGAGGGTTATTTTTCATGTTGCATGGCTGATTTATAATCATCTGTTTGAGGGGAATCAATAGTTTCTTTTCTTTCCGGAGAACAAAGCAGAACTGGTGATGCATCAGAAGTTCCCCTGAGGTTTTTGCGCGCTCTTTCATGTGGACCGTCTTATCGCTTGTTACTGCGCGCAGCCGGCGGTGAATGGCTCAGCACAACATTCTTAATATACTCACCTTTTCCATGCATCTCAAACTCTTACAACCCCACACGTTTTAACCTGACGGAAACAACCCGTGAAATCTCAGACAGGTGCTTGATTCCGCCTGAAATGTGGGCACACGGTCGAGGTGTGTTTCAGCACCACAGAGTCAGATCCTCTTTTGCTCAGCCTCTTTCAACTGCCTGAACCCATTTTATGCTCGTTTCGTTCCCAAGTCTCCTCACCAGGGGGAACATTGTCGACAATAGGCTCTAATTAAAGCATGCTGTGGGCTGACAGAGCCCATTCTTCTCCACAGTGTCCCGTTTAAAGTGCCCCTCCCTTCCCGTGCAATCCACACTCACCCCATCCGAGCTAATTTTAAGTGTAACCGGCGAGATTTAATGGAAGCCCCGGTGACAGGAAGCAAACGCGACCTAGCGGGTGTCTCGGATAGTTTCCTTTGTCTTGTCCTTACACCGTGTGTGCTGTAGGAGCACAGTTACATTTATTGTGAGATTTGTTGTTCGAGGAGAGCTTTATTGTCATTCCACTATACAAAGAAGTGAAACGCCATATTTCACAAACACATGACGTTGCACAGTTGACATACAGTATATAAATGTACACATATATAAGTATAAACTATACACAAATTGTACTTTACATATACTTTTTAAGCTAACAGTATAGCTAAAACTAAACTATAAACTAAGAATGTAAAAAATAATCTAACTATACATATTGCTGACAGATATATAACTTAAACATATCTCATCTCTGTTTGTGTTATAGCATGGTGGTCAGCTGACATCCCCTATTGTGTCTGGGGCCCGGGGCCCATGATGGTATCTATCTATATATATATATAATGAACAATGTTTGTTTGTTTGTTGGCTTTCGAGAATTGCATTCTGTCTCTGATGGATAATCTACAGTCTCTGTAGCTGCAGAGTCTATTGAAAGGTTAAAACAGACACAGTGAGTTAATAAAACTGTCAGAGCTCAGAGGAAACGATCATACTTTAGTATCCAATTAGACATGCTGGAAGATTAGTTTCTGGTGTTAGACTTTTTTTATTGTTATTTTATATTGTCACTGACTAATTGGTTTCTGCATTTCGGAACTGTTTGGGAAAAAAAGCTCATTTTAAACTCAGTGACAGATAAAATAACAGTACATGACTGATACACTACATTGCCAAAAGTATTCGCTCACCCATCCAAATAATTGAATTCAGGTGTTCCGAACACTTCCATGGCCACAGGTGTATAAAATGAAGCACCTAGGCATGCAGACTGCTTCTACAAACATTTGTGAAAGAATGGGCTGCTCTCAGGAGCTCAGTGRATTCCAGCGTGGTACTGTGATAAGATGCCACCTGTGCAACAAGTCCAGTTGTGAAATTTCCTCGCTACTAAATATTCCACAGTCAACTGTCAGTGGTAGGCCACGTAAAATGACAGGGCGGAGTCAGCGAATGCTGAGGCGCATAGTGCGCTGAGGTCGCCAACTTTCTGCAGAGTCAATCGCTACAGACCTCCAAGAACTTGAGAGAACTTTTACAGAACAATAGCCAATGTTATGAGCGTGTTCCCTATTAGCTGGGTAGTCGGACACGATGCTAGCAATATCCACCATAAATTAGCTTGGACCATCATGTAGTTTCATGCTGGTGTAAGCTAGTCTTTTTACTAGGTTCCTGAATGAACCACTAGTTAATACCAAGAAACAACAACAACAAAAGCGAGACCTGTGGTGCTCAGGGGACGTTTGTACGTGTGGGGCTGAATGTTGTCTGAACTTCACTACAGGGAAACTAGAAATCCAGTGTCACTTACACTGGTATTAAAACAGCTTGAGGCTGTGTATCCATGCACTGGTAAAGCTCGTTTCAAAGACTCAGAGTGGCAGCGTTGGCTGGAAAATGGCCCAGCACCTCCTGGTAACTCTCCACATGATGGAAAACATCTGTCAGAGTTTTTCTGCTGTGTGGAGACAGAAAATGGCCTGAAGGGTCTCTGCACAGGCCTGGAGGCAAGAAATCCAGAGAAGCAGCATTAACATGCTGTTCCACAGACGTAGGCTGTTCAAAAGGTGTTCAAAAGATCGCTGGACTAATGAATACGTATAAATGTCGAACCTGCAGCAACTCTCGTTTGATACCTTTAAAGAGTCTATTCGCCAAGAATCTTTCCTAAAGTACATTTGACAGTCAGAGCTCTTGGAAGATACTCATAAGCTATGTACAAAACCTAGTGTGCTGCCTACCTAGACATTTTTAAGGCGTACTGTAGGCGAGCACTTAACACAAAGGCTGTTTCAAACCAAGTGGGAAAGTTATGCTTTTGTGTGGCTTGCATGCTGCGCAGAGTTGCTAATGATGTTGAGTTCTCCAAATAAGTCACCATTTAAGTTTGGGTGCTGCCTGTGTAGACCTTGTTGTTGATCTTACTGCATCATGTTTTGCATCTACAGTGCTAAAGAGTGAATATATAAAAAGTTGCATTTATCGTTGCATGTATTTGTGCCACTCTTTAATTAGTTAATTCCCTTAATCGGGTGCTAAACAGGATCGGAAAACGTGCACAAATAAGCATCGCTTTTACCAAATGCAGTTCATTCCTTGTGAATTCCCAGCTAGCTGGAAACATTCTCAGGACATTGGCTAAAGTTCTGTAAAAGTTCTTTCAAAGTTATCAAAAACATTTATTGCAGTAAGGTTAGTAGAATGGTTTTTAACATGACATATATCTATCAAAAACATTATTTTTAAGTTGTTAGTATAATGTTTTATAAATGTTCTTAGAAATGTTTAGAAACATTTTAGAAATGTTTTTGTAACTTAATGGAAACCTTAGAGAACTTGCTAGAAATGTTACAATTTCATGAAAAACTGAAACACTTCTTTTGCCAGATCATGTGACCAGCTGGCTAAACAATTTCCCTCGCATTTCTTAATGATGTTGTCCCCACAATCAGAAAACTGTTCAGGGCAGAATATTCCGGTTAAATGGAGCGGAATGATTCGCGTGTTCTGACGGGTCACTCACTGCTGTGAGCAGGTCAGTGAGGGGCTGCGTTTTGGGTGGTCAGTTTCCAGCCAGCTGTTGTTTGATTTGTTAACCACATCAGTTTTTTATCTGCATTTAATGTAAACATGAAATGAGAATTAACCAGTTAAAATACAGGGTAGGTCATGTCTTCCAGAAACATTTTTTGTTATACTGGTTGAAAGTCTCTTCACATCCTCATAGCAATCACCAAGTGGTCTAAATATATTTATATCACATTCGGTTCAAATCCAATCCTACTTGTCTGTCAAACTATGTATTTGCATATGCGTTTTGGAGGAGGCGTGGCTTTGGCGAGCTCTGTGAAGGGAGGGCGGGATCTTTGCTTTTTAAACTAGCTTACTATTGCTAGCCTGCGCAAAATTGCCCACCCTACCTTTAATGCACGTGTCTTATGCACTATGCACAATGTACTTCGTTCCAAAAAAGACAAAATGTTTGTCTTTGTAATATTTCACGTGTACTAATCATGTGTTTTATGCCAATATGTGGTGACACTGTACAGATAGGACATATGTGACATACTGTGACAATTCTAAGAAAGCATAAACACACAGCTTGCTGCAACTAAACATACACTCATTAACAGCTTGCGCAGTTGTTTTCCACCACCCAAACATTCCCCTGACGTAAGCAGACACGCAGACGCACCGTTAAGAGGAAACAGATAATGATTAAATATTACCGATTCATATTATTTATTGAATATTAATAAATTCCAGTTTCTGTCATTCCAAATTGGATTTCAAATTAAAAGGGAGACGATTCCTCAGTTCTACATTTTGCTGTTTCCTGCCATCTAGGTGAACATATATTCAAATTAGGGTGCAGTCCAATGTTTTGTAAACGTTCTTATATTGTTCTTATGTTTCGCCCATGGTGGTTTAAACAGATTCTTCTCGAAAGATTTTTCTCCATTTCATCTTATTTTAAATCCACCTTCCATCTCTAGCTCTGTCTGTTGCTCTGCACTGGCATACAGCTCAGTTACAAATTTTTCACCTGGTACTTCAACAGCAGTCAGCTCTTATATGAAGCACCTCTGTCAGTTATATGTGTGTGTGTGTATGTGTGTGTGTATGTGTATTAGGCTCGTTGCATGAGTTCCGGCTGCGCATGCGCAGCGGCAGCCGCTCTCCGTGGGCCGAGGACCCCATCAAATTCTGTCTTCTCATCTCATCTATTCATCATGGCCTCATCTCCTCTGAGCCTGTACTCGGTTTTAAGCTGTTGTAGGAGAGAGCAGCAGACTGAATGAATCACATTATCTGTCAAGGCCATCGTGTAGGTCATTACTTCACGATAAACTCAAGCCAGTTATGATTACAAGCGCCGCAAATTAAAAGCCTGACATCCAAACCAAGAAGCTGCCCTGTGATAAAGTACCTCAATCTAATTTTTCACCCTCCTTAAAGGGACAGTTGTCATTTACTCACCTTCATGTCATTCCGGCCCCTTATAACTTTCCTGTTTTGAGGAATTTCACATGAACTAAAATTAAAATGAACTTTAAAAATATGAAAACAAAGCTAATTCAAAATATTAATTAAACAACAATAAACCTAAAAGCACAACCGAAGGTATGCAAATACATAGTCTGACAGGCAAGGACATCCTATCATTGCATTCGGACCGAATGCAATGATTGGATGCACATTTTATGGTCTTGCACATTCCATAGAAGAGATGTTTATATATAAATATAGTTATATCACTTAGTGATTGCTGTCAGGATGTGAAGAGACTTTTAACCAGCATAACAAAAAAAACGCTTCTGGTAAAGATCGTCTACCCCGCCATTGACAGGATGAAATGTCTGATTACGAACGCTTACTATTTCTTAAAATAAATATTGCTTAAAACATTTTTCAGCAGGCACATTGACCTCTAAACATCGTGTAGAGTTCTGTTGAGTGTGCTTTAAAAATACTTTATTAAATTAGCTAATGGAAAACAGCGCAAAGAGAACTTCATATAAAGAGCTTTTCAGCTACGGTAGGCAAGTGATCGTGTCCATGTGTGATAGATTTTAGCGTTGGATGCGTTTCGAGTGGTTAGGAGAGGTTGTTGAGTGTGTCTGCTTATGTCTAAACATTGAAGCAAGATGTGCTCAGATATGTCTCAGATTTCAGAAATGATGTGAGAAGATAAAAATGGGGGGAAGCATGTGGGACAACTCGACAGTTTGATCCACAACATGACGTTTCTGGGTTGCTCCTGTCCAGGTTCTGCAGAGCTGTGATACTGTACATTGAGGCAAAAACACAGGGAACAATGCAAAGTTTTTGGACATTAAAGGCACACTTACAAATGTATGAATGTCATTGCATTGCAAAACACCAAAGCAAAGGGCAAAAGACGCAAGCAAAGGATGCTTGACCTTTCTCAGAACTACCTTCACTTTTCAGAGCCATTTTTCAATGGATTTTTATTCTGCCAAGACAT